>JACEFZ010023724.1:25000-44955 GCA_014155875.1 Cepaea nemoralis
TGACAGTAGAATGTCAGAATGTTTTCTCTTCTTGGGTCACACATTTCTAAGAATTTGTCTGCACCATTTAAGTTTAAATCCCCCCCCCCACCCCCTTTTTTGCGTGTGTTGTTCTTTAGTGACAGGGAAATGGCTCATGACTCGCATCCGTTTGTAAAGGTCAAACATGGCCGAATGAATAAGAATCTTCCCTCTTAAACATCCTGTGTGCTGATGCCGAGGTAGCGGGTTCAACCCCTACTCTAGTCAGCTGGAATGAAATGTTGAATTCTCGGCCTGAACTTTGGGACGTAAATTAAAAGTACCTCAGAAGTCAAAGTTTGGGCACTCTTCCGAATTCCGGTCCCAAATAGTTTTGCAGTGAATAATTTTATATAGCTAACCCTAACCCTAACCCTAATCACTCATTCACTGCAGAACTATTTGGGACCGGAATTCGGAAGAGTGCCAACGTTTGTTCACATGATGACAAGGGTCATTGGTTATAGGGAAAACTAATGCACACGCAACAATCAGCCGCCCAATGCACTTGCCAGCAGCGGCAATTACTAGAAGTAATAGCATGTGTGAACTACGTTTGAGCTCAAAGCAAGCAAACGCAAATAAGAAACAAAATAGCTTTTGTCGCCATAGGAAAGATGCATGTTCTCAATCATTTTATATACATGTAATATGATCATACAGAGTGGCGGACTGGTGTAACATTACTGGTTGCCAGCAGACAAATCTAACAAAAAGACATTTACATTATTAACATAATGTCTAATCTTTAAGGAGAACCGATTCATCAAGAACCCACAGGGCGGGCTGACACAATAGCCAGTCCACCACTGGCCATGCAATGGCTTGGGGATTACATCTGTGCGTTTCTATAAATGCTATTTAATGGTCTTCAGAATTGAAATACTTTTTTCATAATTTAAACCAATTTTAGTGAGTTTTCATGAGATCACAAAAAGGAGAAATGTAACTCAGTACATGACCTCTATTGCTTCGGAGTGAATTCCAGCTAAAAATAGTATTTTCTGGTTTGGTTTCCTAATTTTGAAATATGACCAAGCCACGGTCTATTAGGTCATTCTGTACTTTTCTACTTCCAGCTTCCGGGAGGAGGGGGAAAGGGGTATACCACCCGCAACGTATGCACGAGTTCTCCGAGTTCTTAGCCTTTATCGTAGAAAGCTAGACGTCAGATTAACTACCCCCAGAATAAACATTCCATGCTTTTCTCATTTAAAATACAAAATTCGTAGTACACATCGTGATTCTGATCGGGTCTGCAAGAGCCAAAGGCTGAAGTTGTACATCTAAGTTGCTTCACCGTCTAATGTGAAGATGAAATCAACCCCAATAGTCGAGATGAAGTTGCTGGGGATGACACAAGCTGCGAGTGAAAGCTAACATGCGAAGCTGCTAATACAAGCAGAAAAGTTCATGAGTATGCTAGGCTATCCTGAAAAGAACATATTTATAAACCTGACAATGGGGCGTTTGAACGGAAGCAGTTCATACACGACTTCACGTTGGAGCTCAAGCCAACGAACACAAGCAAGCAAGCATACACGAAGCCAAAAAAACTGCAGACAAACTACAGACCTTCCTGCTGTTGATTGACCATGGAATACTTTTCAATCAAAACCCCTTTGAAACTGGAATAAATACTGCCAGTTCACTTCCAGCAAAAGTGAAAGGAATATTTGACAAATAAAGATCAGACCAGTGACCATAGCAGAACAATCAGCCGTTCTGCGTTTTCTTGGTGACGAGGTTACAGGACCTTCTGGTGCTAGACTACACGGACGTGTCAGCACATTACAAATAGAGGAGCTGGAATAACATTTCACCAGTAACCCACCAACTTCGTACACAATATATGTACAGTTTATTTCAAGCGAATGAAAGACGAAGGTACTGTCCTATCAGGTCTGGATAAAAGACTTAACACCAACCTCTCTCTGATTAATGCTAGCCTGTTTCAGGGCTCAAACGACTTAACGGCAATGAAACGGGCTTAAGAGTTACCACTCAACTTCCAGATGATTCTCCATCCATCCAATCAACAAATTAACAAATCAACCAGACAATCAACCAAGTAACCAACCAATCACTCAAACCAATCATCCAATCAGTCAAGCAACCGATCATTATATCCATCCATCATGTGCCATGCCGGTAAGCGTGGGCGGTCATGTTCTGCCATCTCACTCGATCAACAGAGTCGTGGATCAGTTCCGTGTTTCTGTCTCGACCATGCCACAAGGCCAAGCCATCCAGATACTTGTTTCTAGGTCTTCCCCTTGGTCTGTTCCCCTCGATCTTACCAGTTGTCACCAAGTTCTCCAAATCATTTCTTCTCATAACATGCCCAAAAAATTGTGACTGTCTACGTCTAATGTTTCTGATCAGTTTACGATCTTCATTTGTTTCTTGAAGGACTTCTTCATTGGTCTTTCTGGCTGTCCATGGTATTCTTTGCATTTTCCTCAGAAACCACATTTCTACAGCCATCAGATGTTTTTCAGCCTGGCTGCTCATTGTCCAAGCTTCACATCCATATAAAAGTACAGGTTCTATGTAGCATCTCAACACTCTTTTTCTCGTTTCAATTGACATCTTTTTATTGGTCAGTATGTTTTTCATCTTGCTAAAGGCTACTTTTGCCATGGCGATTCTTGTTCTAATCTCTTCAAGGCATCTCCCATCAGATGTTATTACTGTTCCGAGATAATTGTACCTATTCACTTGTTGAAGAATATTCCCATTTACTTGTATATTACACTGTGGTATTTCGTTCTTCCTAGTGACGACCATAATCTGTGTCTTTTTACAATTTAATTCTAACCCTTGTTGTTCACTGTGTGTAACAACTGCATCTACTAAATTTTGCAGGTCCTGTTCATTGTCTGCAATCAAGACTGTATCATCTGCATATCTAATGTTATTGATGCATCGTCCCCCAATGTTGATTCCTTCCATATTTTCAATATTTCTGAAAATATTTTCACTGTACAGGGAAAACAGATCTGGAGACATTACACATCCCTGTCTCACACCTCTCTTAATAGGCTGATATTGGCTTACTTCATTATCAACTCTTATGGCAGCTTGTTGTTTCCAATATATGTTGTTTACAAGTCTAAGGTCTTTCCCATCAATTTGTAGATCTTCAAGCATCCTTATCATGTTGACATGTCTCACTTTATCGAAAGCCTTTGTGTAGTCAATAAAGCAAAGGTGTAGATCTTTGTTTACTTCTATAGAACGTTCAATTACGGTTCTCAGTATATACACAGCATTTACTGTACCCTTGCCTACTACAAACCCACATTGTTCTTCTCCTATTTCATTATATATGTGTCAAATATACACAGACTTCACTCATACTGGAATTTTTCAATGCATTGTTGACTCGATTCCGTCGTGATCCTTGTATACAGAGTGGGATTCAGTTTATGTACGCCTCGGGGCTACAGGCAATTGAGTTTTTTTCTTTCCCTTTTCTTTCACAGCTATAAGGCTGTGTTGAACTCCCAACTGTCATCGGTGTTGTTTTTCTGACGGGTATCCGCCATAGGAGAATAGACATTCAACCAACTCATGCTAAGGCCTATTGTGTTTTGATATCTCCCGCTGCTTCCCCCAAGCCCTCCCCACATTAATCATACGTCTCTAATTCTCTTCTTCGTGTGTGTTATCCCCCACTCTATTTCTTTTGCCATGCAGGTTCCCGAGAAAGGAGTTTCTATTCTATTGTTCTCAGGTTTTCTTAGTGTGCCCTATGTAGAGACATCGCCTTTTCCTCACTTCTTGATTCGTTGTGATTTGTCTAGGCGTCTACTCCGTCACTGCATTGACGATTCTGCCATACCATTTTAGTCCTTCTTTTCTGCGCAAGCGCCCGTTAATGAAATTTTGCAGTTTATTTGTTAATGTTTTAGTTGTTATGTACATCTCGTATCCATGCAAAGGTACTGATTTAACGTTAGAATGTACAACAAAATTCCAAGTTTTGTACTAGGTTTAATAACTGTAGATTTCCACACATTTCCTAATGCTAAAGCTAGCAGCTCCTGTCTTTTGTATTCTTATGTTAATAGTTCTTATCTGTTTTCCCATGTCTATCTACATTGCTACACAACTATGTGCATGATTCACTTGTTGAAGTGGGGTGTCACCACGGCAGATTGGGTTATCTTTGTCTTTTCCAAATGCATGTTAGATATAATGCGTTTTCTATATGCTTCACATACTGAGGCCGGTCTCTCTGGCCGAGGGGTTACAACACTTTCTCCGTAATCCCGTTTATCACGCAGAGTCTCGTAGCAGGGCGAGAGCTGGGAGCGGTTCGACCCCCGCTGGTGACTTGCGGGATAACTGAGCCGGTCGCTCAGAAAGCAATGGCAAACTACTGAGCGTAATCTTGCCAAGAAATCAACATACAGCTGAAAGATGCTGATGTTAACAGCGATGCCCTGTAAAGGATATGCAAAACAATTTTTTTCATATACTGAACTGCAAATGTTTAACTGATATTGTATCAGTTCCAGTTACATTCATTGGTATCTCTTGATTTCAGCTTGTTGAATATCTAGTTTCCCCAATTTTTTCGGTCAAATGTGAACTTCTGGCCAGTTGTAACGTGTATTATCTATGTAATGACTTTGGATCTGTTCTTATTTGGTTCTGTATCTGATTCTTTTAACATAAATTATTAACCTCATCATAAGTTATCTCTAAGAAATAACAATTATCTACGAGGGTAAGTTAAAAATTAAGTCTCAAATGGCTGTAGAAAAATAACTAACTATGATAACAACTTGAAACCAGTTTACTCTTATACATACATTGTTTCTTTATTTCTCAACATAATTTCCACCAACACTGATGCACTTACCCCATCGTTTTATCACTCCTCCCAAACCGGCTGCATAAATCTGCGTGCCCTGTTTTCATTTACTTGCCATCCCGCAGAACTGTGTGACTTACTTATTGACTCGCTCTCGTAACCTTTTCCTACCCAACTATGCTCCTCTTTACGGGAAATCGCTAGGGGATAAGTCCACTGAAAACCCACCTTGACGGGAGACATTTGGCGAGTAACGCCGAAGTTGAATGTGAAGTGAAAACGTGGTTTAGAAAACAGAGCACGCTGTTCAATGCAGCCGGTTTGGGAGGACTGATAAAACGATGGGATAAGTACATCAATGTTGGTGGAAATTATGTTGAGAAATAAAGGGACAATGTATGTATAAAAATAAACTGGTTTAAAGTTGTTATCCATCTATCCATCCATCATGTGCCATGCCGATAAGCGTGGGCGGTCATGTTCTGCCATCTCACTCGATCACCAGAATCGTGGATCAGCTCTGTGTTCCTGTCTTGACCATGCCAGGTGGCTAAACCATCCAGGTATTTACTTCTCAGTCTTCCCCTTGGTCTCTTCCCTTCGATCTTGCCAGTTCGTCACCAAGTTCTCCAATTCATTTCTTCTCATAACATGCCCAAAAATTTTGACTGTCTACGTCTAATGTCTCTAAACAGTTTACGATCTTCATTTGTTTCTTGAAGGACTTATTCATTGGTTTTTCTGTCTGTCCATGGTATTCTTTGAATTTTCCTCAGAAACCACATTTCCAAAGCCATCAGCTGTTTTTCAGCCTGACTGCTTATTGTCCACGCTTCACATCCATACAAAAGTATAGGTTCTATGTAGCACTTCAACACTCTTTTTCTTGTTTCAATAGATATCTTTTTATTGGTCAGTATGTTTTTCATCTTGCAAAAGGCTACCTTCGCAATGGCAATTCTTGTTCTAATCTCTTCAAGGCATCTCCCATCAGATGTTATGACTGTGCCGAGATAACTGTATCGATTCACTTGCTTAAGAATATGCCCATTTACTCGTATATCACATTGTGGTATTTCCTTCTTCCCAGTGACGACCATAATCTGTGTCTTCTTAATATTCAGTTCTAACCCTAGTTGTTCACTGTGTGCAACAACCGCATCTACTAAATTTTGCAGGTCCTGTTCATTGTCTGCAATCAAGACTGTATCATCTGCATATCTAATGTTATTGATGTATCGTCCCCCAATGTTGATTCCTTCCATATCTTCTATATTTCTGAAAATATTTTCACTGTACAGGGAAAAAAGATCTGGAGACATTACACATCCCTGTCTCACACCTCTTTTAATAGGCTGATATTGACCTACATCGTTATCAATTCTGGTGGCAGCTTGTTGTTTCCAATATATGTTGTGTTTTTTTTTACAAGTCTAAGGTCTTTTCCATCAATTTGTAGATCTTCAAGCATCCTTATCATGTCGACATGTCTCACTTTATCGAAAGCCTTTGTGTAGTCAATAAAGCAAAGATATAGATCTTTGTTTACTTCTATAGAACGTTCAATTACTGTTCTCAGTATATACACAGCATTTACTGTACCCTTGCCTTCTACAAACCCACATTGTTCTTCTCCTATTTCGGGTTGTATTTTCTTCCTAACTCTTTGCATGATAATTCTCAGCAGAATCTTCGTGATGTGGCTCATTATACTAATTGTTCGATGTTGATCGCATTCCAAGGCTTCTGATTTCTTCGGGATTGCAATAAATATAGAATTACATAATTCAGGAGGTATATCTCCAGTATCGTATATTGCGTTCAGCAGTCTGGTGACTTGGTCTATTCCATATTCTTCTAAGGCATTGATCATTTCTATTGTGATGTTATCTGTACCCGGGGTCTTGCCAGTTTTCATATGGTTAAGAGCATTCTGAACTTCCATCTTCAAAATTGATGGTCCTTCATTATTATTCCGATGATCATATTGTTCTTCTCTTGTATCATCATAAAGGTCTTTCACATAATCTGACCACGCATGTAAAATCTGATCTTTTTCTATTATGATTTTGCCATCTTTGGTTTTTAGGCAACCCGTTGATGTGTGTGTTCATTTGTTAGTGATGTCATTAATTCTTTTGTGCATTAATTTGGTATTCCGGGTGGTGTGTTGGTTTTCAATTTCCTTGCAATTTTCCTCAAGCCATCTTTCTTTTGCCCCTTCCTAATTTTCCTGTGAATCTCTTCATATTTTTCCTTGTTATTTTTGTTATTTCTTCTTACTTCCATGAGTTTTAAGATGTCTTCCGTCATCCATTTCTTGCGTCCTATTATCTTTATTTTTGGGATGGTTGTTTCTGCAGCTTGGTTGACTGATTTCTTTAATATTTCCCATTGGTCACTGACGTCTTGAAATAATATTTCCATATCGGACAATGCATCGAATCTGTTCTTTACCTCTACGTTGAATTTATCTTTTATTTCCTCACTCTTCAGTGCCTGTAGATCAAATTTTGTGTTTCTTGGTGTGAATATTTGACTTTCTTTAATTTTATATGTAAATTGCTTAAGATTAATCTATGGTCGCTGTAGCAGTCTGCGCTTGGTATAGTTTTTGCGACTTTTAAGGCATTTCGAAATCTTCTGTTGATGAGAATGTAATCAGTCTGATTTCTGATCTTATGATAAGGACTCCTCCATGACAATAATCTCCTTGGGTGCTGTTGATACCAGGTGTTTCCAATAATCAAATCATGCTCTTTTGCCCACCGTACATGTTTGCAACCTCTTTCATTCTGTTCCCCTAGTCCATACTTGCCTACTATGCATCCGTCCTGTTGATTTCCAACTTTGGCATTCAAGTCACCAATTATATGATATTTACTTCAGAATTCTTGCATTTCTTGAAGGCTTTCTCTAAATCATTATAAAATTCATCAATGCTGTCATCACTACTGTCTGCTGTTGGTGCATAAACTTGTATGACGTTGACATCAAAAGGTCTTCCACTCAACTTCACCAGTAACACTCTGTCTGATACAGTCCAATATCCTTTGCTCGATTTTGCTCTCTCTTTATCCATTATAATTGCTATTCCTCGCTGTTGTTTCTCTCCACCAGAATAGATTATTCTATATTCCTCAGATGTTATAATGCCCATTCCTGTCCATCTGGTCTCACAGCTATTATCTACAGCTATTTGTGACTTACTTATTAACTTCCGCTCGTAGATTAATCATTTCCGCGAGTGAGAAAATGGTGCAATTAGGAGGCAGATTGCGTCTTCTTCTTCTGCCCGTTATATACCATTGAGACATTGTCCCTCAACCATCCCACCCCCAAGCCATCCTGTCCTTAGCTATCCCATGTATCTCTGTTTATGTCCTATTTATTCAGTTATGTTTCTGCTTCTGTTCTCCTTGTGTTTTCAGTTATTCCCCTGTTTCGTTTGTCCTGTGTATTCCATTCAAATTCATTTCTAGTTATACTATTCTCTGGTTTATGTCCTATCCTATTCCAGTGTCATTTCTTCATCTCTTGGTTCACTGGTATTTGTCTAGTCTGCTCCAGTAACTCCACATTGGTGATTATCTTATACCATTGTATTCTTCCTATTTTGCGAGGGAGGAATAATGCAGTAGACACAATAAGTTGGGAAGATTGAATTGCGTCACTGAACTCTCACATTGTGTGCTACATCCGTCTCGGCTAAAGACTAAAGACGCCCACAGAAAAGCCGAAAGCAGTCAGTAAGTTAAGAGAATCTGCATGGGAGTTTAGAGAGCAACAATAGTTTAGTACATAGAATAATCAATAATTGTCCCGGAGCAGTTTCTTGCTATGGGGTTGTGATGTCATAGGGGCACCGTATTGTGTAGGCATGAATGACAGAAGAAATATGTGGCCAATCTTTCCTTCAATTAGCAGGCGACGAGTCCAGACGTGGAACCCTCGTCCGACCTTACTCATGACACTATTAGCGCAGTTTCCGATCAACATCACTACTGCGGGCGCTAGGATTTGAGCACAGAGGACGAGTTAGTATTTTGCAAAGTGTGCTAAATAAATGTTGTTACTGAGAAGAAATTCCATGTGCAACAACATTGCAAATAATTAAAACACAAGATGCGCACGTAAAAAATCCTTTGGCGGTTGAAAATCGAAAAAGAGTAGCCTAACGGCGCAGCCCGGGCAAAATTTCGAGTTAAACATCTACCCAAAGTATTTCAGGATCCTCTCCAGTGCTACGGAATTAGTGCACTGAGCTGAGATGCTCCGGACTCAGGATTGAGTTAGGAGTAGACCGGAGCACTTATGAGTTACACCCGTGAGCCGTAATGTTGATCCGTCGACTAAACTAAACTAAACTAAACTAAACTAAACTAAACTAAACTTAAACACAAGGTCAGTGTGGCTGGAAATTCTTCACCAGAGCCACCAACAACTCTGCTTTCAGAAATAAAAAACTGTGCATGTTAAGTAAAACATTCAACGTATTCCAAGGACCTGTGCGAGATGATGATATCTGCAGATATCTCCTTACATAAACGCAATAACTAGCATTCGGGGCACCTTTTAGAGCGCATCCCCAGTGAAGCAACGCAACGGTAAAACTACCTGACTGCTTCTTACGAAGACGTTATAAGTAGGACATGATCTTGTATTACCGATAATGCTTCTTTGCTTGCTTGCTTGCGTTCGCTGGCTGTGAACTCCAGCGCGAAGTCCTGTATGTCGGATGAAGACATACTGTCGTCGAACATCAGTGTGATGTCATACGGGACCTAGGGTTTGCATGAGTATCCATTGTCCCATGTCTGGCTTATTGGTGTGCAGACTGGTGGTTTCAGGCAGATACTCTCTGACTTCGGAGGAATCAACAATCCTACTACGTTAGCTAGGACCCCGAAGGGACCTGTTGCCCAGGACGCACGACAAGGACGTGTCAGTAGGTCTTGGCCAGCAAACACCCCTGCGTCCCAAAAATATGAAACGCTTCTCGAATTTGCGTATGCATAGGGCAACTGAAGAAACTCGTGGAAAATTCCTCTTCTTCTGCGTTCATCCGAAGTGTTTTTTTTTTCCAGACGTAATTGCGGTGTGTTTCGTTTTGCACCCTTAGGCCAACACGTCCGACATTTCCATGCATTTTTAATCAGGTTAGCATTCCTGGAGGACCCTCACTGTTGTTGTGCCGTCCACATCCCCAGCGGGTCAAATTAGAACTATCGAAGACTTCACGGTCAGTCCTCCAGGGAAGGCAGGGGCAGTCAATGGGCATTATCCGCCTCGAAGGAGGCTTCCATAATTGCAGGGCCGACACAGCGCTCTGGTACTGGGCTCACCCAAGGAATCGCCACGTCCTGCACATGGCTGCTTTAAGTCCTCACTTCCATGTATTGGGCATTTCGTTCGCCACATGCCGCTCCCCGCACAAGCCAGGAACGGTCAGTCTACAGACGACTTCCACTCAGCGAGCTTTCGGTTCGGACGTGTACGGACACTGTGCCTGCAAGATAGTCAGAGCTGTTCCGACCGGAAGACAAAGTTGCTGTTCTGGGCACGAGGGACATTTCATTTGGACGTTTTTGCGATGTGCAAATTTATTTGCAACCTTTAGGCTGGCACATCCGACTTCTGCGGTATTTTTTAAAATCAGTTTGGCCTTCCTGGGGGTTTCGAGGGACATTCTGTTGTGGTGTCGTCTACATCTCAGCTGGTCAAGTTAGAGCGGCCAAAGACATAACGGTCAACGCTGAAAGGAAGGCAGGAGCAGACCATGCGCATTTTTCGCCATCCAAGGAGGCTTCGATAATTGCAGGGCCGACACATAGCGCTCTGGTACTGGGCTCACCCAAGGAATCGCCACGTCCTGCACATAACTGCTTTAATTCCCCACTTCCATGTATTGGGCGTTTCGTTCGCCACGCAAACCAGGAACGGTCAGTCTGCAGACAACATCCACTCAGCAAGCTTTCGCTTCGGACTTCCACGTAATGGATTCGCTAGCCAAGCGTTTTATTCCGTGTTAATGAGACGTTTTACTACCTTAGTCAGCAGGCGGCATCCACTCTGCAGCTTTTCACTTCTGGCTACCACGTAACGGATTCCCTAGGCAAGCGTTCTATTTCGTGTTAATAGGACAACATCCATTCAATAAGCTTTCGCTCCGGACTTCCACGTAATGGATTCGCTAACCAAGTGTTCCATTTTGTGTTAATGAAACGTTTCTCTACCTTTGACTATGCTCACTCAATGAGTTTTTTTTTTTTTTTTGGTTTTTTGTTTGTTATACAGACTTTCATCATAACCATTACGTGCGATTGGAACGATTTTTCACTTTTAGGAACGCTCACGAGGTAGGCTACATAAGCTGCCGGCTCAGCGCCAGACCTCCATGCAGCAGAGAGCGAGTAACACGCAGGCCGTCTCATCCGGGTGAGTATCGGCCTGACTCTCACTTCCGGGGATATTGGCTTAGAGGCGTTCAGCCATCACCCTCAGCAGAGAGCCGCAGAATATGTGTCTGGACCAAAAGTGTTGTGGCATCGTGCGCCTGATTCGGACTTTGCCTGTCCTCAATCTACCTGCAGAGCAGCAGGTGTGTGTCTCTCTTTGTCTGATTCCTATTCCTAGACCTGTCCGACATGTAGCTGTGCTACGGTCGGCATAGCTCTAGAGATTGGAACACACAAGCCCCTCTACCACGGCAAGGTGGAGACCCGTCAGAGGGGACTCGTGGAAACTATTATCTTCCTCTGCCTCATGTAATGATATGCTCGTGGTGTCCTCCACGTCTCTAGTGTTCGTGCTAATCGACCCCTGTCTCCTGTTCCAGGAACCACGCCTTCCCTATTCCTCTTTCTAAGTCACTGAGATGCTTAATGTGACTAAAGTTTTTCAGTTTCTGAGACAAGATACTCTTATGCGAGAGTTATCTTCGATGTTCAGATTGTGTATAATGTCAGTATTTAATTTTTCTTCAGCCACGATATTCTAAGAATTGTGTAGTAATATTTAAGCTCAAAAGACTATTTTATTTATCGATGGATTGGGATGTGGTCCATGGTTCACACCCATATGTTGCTGCAGGAATTGCAATGATTCTTGTTTCCTCTTTTCTTGCTTTCTGGCTTTGTACTATATGTTTTTAATGCTGAGTAGTCTCTGCACTGTTATAACCAGTATCTTTCTGACTTCTTTTGAACAGCAGCATTGGTGGTAATTATGAAGCCAAGGCATTCACTGTTTGCTGCATTTTCAGTTACTTCATTGTGGATTGTAGATTTTGGTTGACATGTAGTTTTGTCTGTGGACATTATTTCTTTCTTTGTTTTATGTCCAGAATAAGATCTTGATCTTCACCGTTTCTCTTGACGTATATGATTAACTGATTTATTAGCTTCGCATTGTTTGAGAGGATATCAGTATCGTCCCCATATTTGGAATCTGATTTATATTAATTATGAATGAATACAAATAGTCAACAGTTTCATAATTTCTTATCTTTCTCATTACATTTTGTGCATAAATGGTGAACAGTTATGGGGAGAGAATGCAACCCAGCCTTACTCCCTTTCGCACTTCAAAGTAGTCTCATGTTTCACGAGCTACACCGACCGCTGATATCTGTTTGTAATGCAGTGTTTCTACAAGTACTAAATAGATCACATGTCCTGGAAATACCACACCTCTCAAATGTTTGACAATTTCTGATGTTGAAAACAGTCGAAGATAATAATGTAGTCTATGAAAGCAAGTATGAATGTCTACATTATACTCTTTGCATTTCTCAAAGATGGTTCTCAAAAAAAAAAAGTATGGTCCCTGATTCCATTGGTCAGTCTGAACCCTGCACTGTCAGGACTTCTCGTTAATCGTCGTCTAATGTCATTTCAATCAACCCCAGCATTGTTTGGCTGTTCGTGATTCCTGGGCAAGTTTACGTTCAGTAATTTACCATTGCTTTCTTAACGATCGGCACCAATACCATTTAATAAAATACCGACGTAAGGCGATCTGCTGCTAAATCGCCCACAGCTGTGTTTTGAAAGCGGTATGCGGGATTACGAACTGCGTCCGTAGCTCCTTCGCCATGGGGCTGACTGCTACGTCCTGTAAAGAATATGCAACTAACTGTTAACATCATTTCATGTCTATCCTCTTTGTGATGATTCACAATCTCGGTTTGCCAGTATTACTCATTAGTGTAGTAGTGTGATAGCCAGCGCACAATGTAAGATTTAAGGGGAAAGGGGGAGGGGGGCGGAGGTAGATAAAAATAAATCATACGTGAAGGGACTTGGATGGGGGCGGGGTGGGGGGGGGGGGGGGGGGGGAGAGACTATGGAGACTGAAGGCAGGCAAAGAAATATGTGAAAACCTTACATCATAATATGAACTATCTCAGTTTCTGTGTACAGCCAAAGTGAAATATGAAAATCTTTGAGATTCATTACAGACAACCTTTATTTAGAGAAGCATACGATGTATTGATTGGCTTCCTATCTAAGAAGATGTAGAATCAAGGTTCAAGATATAAATGGCTGTAGAGGTATTACCGCCAACCGCCACTGAGGATAGGGATTTGAAGAATGGAGTTAATGATGATGATAATGATGATGATAATGATGATGATGATGATGATGATGATGATGATGATGATGATGGTGATGATGATGATGATGATGAAGATGATGATGATGATGATGATCCAAAATAGATGTACAAGACCTTTTTTGTTTAATAACGAGAAAATGGAAATGAGATTTTACCGTAAATATTGATAGAATCACTGACGCTAGATAAGGGGTATTTTGTGGTCATGCCTGGGCGAATCTTACCCTGATAAAGACGTGGTTAGTTATTTGTAAAATATAGCTGCCATAATTATGGTTGTAACGTTAGCTTGTGAAACAGGTTGTGACATTTACACGCCAGCCCACTTTTGAAGTTCTCTATCTCGCTAAAAAAAAATGTATGTAAATACAATTGATAAAAATAGGGACCCGGCCGTTTACGACAGTTTGTTTTGAAATTTCAAGAGACGCCAGGCGGTGGCATTCCACTTATGACTGTACAAATGTAGGCACAGACGGATGGATGGAAACATTGGCAAACAGGCAAGCAAGCAGACTGATAGACAGACAGATGCATGGACGGGTGAACGGTAAAACTGACATACAGGCAAGCAGGCTGACAGTCAGATAGACGTATGGAGGGAAAGACTGACAGGCAGACAAGGAGATTGACAGTCAGATAGACGTATGGACGGATGAATTGACAGGTAGGCAAGCAGAGAGTTATTATTTTATTGGAGTTAGAAAGGAGAACTTCTCATTCAAATTATTACTTAGTCGGAGTTAGAAAGGAAAACTTCTCATACAAACTATGACTTTTTCGGGGTTAGAAAGGAGAACTTCCCATAAAACTATCAAACTATCACTTTGTCGGAGTTAGAAAGGAGAACTTCCCATAAAACTATCAACTATCACTTTGTCGGAGTTAGAAAGGAAAACTTTTCATACAAACTATGACGTCGGAGTTAGAAAGGAGAACTTCCCATAAAATTATCATTTTTTCGGAGTTAGAAAGGAGAACTTCCCATAAAACTATCACTTTGTTGGAGTTAGAAAGGATAACTTCTCATACAAATTGTTACTTTGTCGGAGTTAGAAAGGAAAACTTCTCATACAAACTATTACTTTGTCGGAGTTAGTAAGGATAACTTCTCACACAAACTATTGCTTTGTCGGAGATAGAAAGGAGATCACTCATACAAACTATTATTTTGTCTTAGTTAGAAAGGAGAACATCGCATACAAAATATTACTTCACGTCACGTTTTCAAATCCACAAAATGTTGAAATCAAGCATTCACCCCATGGCAACATGTCGATGTCAGTTACGGACCATTTCGCAATAATGATTTTAAAAAAAACCAAAACAAGAAAATCAGGGCTTTTGATCAAAATGTTACAGAAACATTCTTTGAACATCTCGGACCAAGAAGACTCTACAAAATCTGAATTTCGAAGAAAAATGGCTGATAACCAGCATCATATATCGATAACTGAAATAGTGTGGCCGTATTGAAAACCACTGTGGTTTGGAAAGAACAGTGATGGAAGGCATGGTTCCTAGAAGAGAGGGCAGTAGTCGACCAGCATAAAGGTGGATACTGGACATAAAAGACACTTTAGAGCATGACAAGACATGAGGTAGAGGAATGGCCGTAATGAGAGGCGATGTTCTCCCAATTACATGCAACATGACGATAGTGTCAGTAAAGAACTCCTGTTCACGCCATGAGACGAATTGTGTACGTAGTACCAGCCCCATAATATAGACTGACCGGCCCTACGTGGGTGATGTGGTCAATACCACACAGGCCGCCTTTATATCCCAGTACATTCCCGGTACCTGTTTGAGGCTGGGTTGACAATATTAACAAAGAAATCCCTGCCCACTTTGAATAGGTGTCTTTTAGTGTGTGTTAGAATTGTGTTTGTCCCAATCTGAGCGTCTGTGTAACTTAGTCAAGCCCTCAACTCTATATATGTTCTTTCCGTCTCTGGCTGTTTTAGTGTACAGTTTCTCACTCTGGCTGTTATAATATACAGCTGCTACACAAGAGAAACACACACACACACACACGCACACACACACACACACACACACACACACACACACACACACATCAACGAATCATATCATAGTCGCAGACACACATTGTTTATTATCTTAAGTGAAATCAGCCGTCCAACCATAAAACCGTCTCAAAAATTTCAACCAGTACTAATTCCCACCGGATGTCATTCAGAGATCCAGCAACCATCATTATCAGGCCAGGCTGCTCGCAAATGTAAATTTCTTATCACGGATACTTAAAAATGGTTGACAGTCTGGTTGCGTTCGCGCCATTGACTATGAATAGATGTGTATAGGGTAAAAATACACGTCTGCTCTTAAATTGCTAGTAAGGTGACTATTAAAACTATTACCATTTTAAAGGGATGTGTTACAGTGGTTTTCACATAAATTGGCGATTTTCGGAACTTCTGTGGCCCCTGATTAAATATATTCTTTCTATGGCTTCTTTGTGGGATTGAGATGAGTTGAGATGAGTCAAGAACTAACACCACAACACTTGGGACATTCCTGTATGTGCTCAGTCCTCACATTCAACAGTCAGCAAAGAGTCCCAATACTAATGGTTGCATCTAATTATGTATCCATTTGGTTCTATCTCGGAGCTCTGAGTGTCGGCCAGATCCTTTGGTCACTCGTTCCATGATTGGTATGTTAGTCTACACTGTACACATGATATTTTAGATAACTGACATAAGCTCTGCACGTTTTAACATTTAGCTTAATTTTCGCCATAGACCTTCGGAAATCATTTCAAAATTGTAACTTCTGAATGTAATTTCGACGTACAGTTTGACCATTCGTCAAAACATTACACCGGCAAGAATAAAATATACAAAGAATGACGTTTGAAACCCCTTATATAAAAACAGCATCTCAGCGAAAGATGTTGACTTAGGGCTAAATGTGTGTCAAGAACACCTATTCACGCCATGAGGCATATCGCCTATATGGGGCTAGCCCCATATTTTCAGACCAATCGGCACTCGCAGAGTTGTGTAGCCATTATCACACCGCCCGCGTTTTCTTGTCATAAAATTTGTTGTTGCCCAGTTTTGACTGGGTCAACCTGGGAGCTTAGGTTAGTGTAAAAAGAATCCGCATCTCGACGGGGAGTTGAATATGTGACTACCGGACCGGCAAGCAAGCGGGTCACCCACTGAACTACCGCGGCTCGCTGACTGCTCAATTCTTCTTCTTCTTCTTCTTCTTCTTCTTCTTCTTCTTCTTCTTCTTCTTCTTCTTCTTCTTCTCTTCTTCTTCTTCTTCTTCTTCTTCTTCTTCTTCTTCTTCTTCTTCTTCTTCTTCTTCTTCTTCTTCTTCTTCTTCTTCTTCTTCTTCTTCTTCTTCTTCAGCTTTCCGAGCCATTGAGGTTCTTTGCTGCAAATACAATCCGTCTCCTCAATACTAAAATAAATAAGAGCACATCCCGGCGTTGCTGGTCGACAGTCACGTTCCCAAGGACACAGGGTTGAAAACCACTGATATCAAGTTATCTTGGTACTCGTAGGGGAGGTCGACACGAGACTGAATACCTGCATAATACGTTATTTGATTGAACAAGGATATAAATATGCTCTCAATAGTGAGAGCAACTGGAGGGCACTCAGAACCCTTCACCAAAAGATCTGGATTACGACAAGGTTGTGTCCTGTCCCCTCTATTATTTATAACATATGTAGACAACATATGCAAAGAAACCAGCCAAACAGAGACCGCAAGAATACCGCTTGACGAGAACACAGAACAAGAATCATCTGCATATCTAACCATTAGAGAACTCCTGTTTGCGGACGACCAAGCACTAATAGCAAAATCAGAAGCTAAATTACAAGACCACATGAATAGTCTAAACGAAATGTGTAGGGAACATAACATGAAAATTAGCACAAGCAAAACAGAGGTAATGACTATAATTAAAGAAGGAAAAAAAAAACAATTCACCTAAACGAACATCCCTTGTAACAAGTAAAGAGTTTCAAGTACCTAGGAAGTATAATATCATCAAATGGCAGATCAGAAGACGAGATTGAAAATAAATGCATGTCAACGTTTCACGTCGCTCGTTTGTCTTATGTCGTGACAGGTAACTAACAAATAACATGTACAATAAAGTTGATTGACGATAAGTAACATGTGTATATTTTTAATAGCGGCAATGTACAATATAACACAATATTGCCACATAATCTGAGTATCAATCAGCAAAGCGCTCGCTCGCACAATAGCGTACAATAACGCTTTCAGTGCTATTAACATTTGTAGTGATTATATATACAGTTCACTCGCTCTAGCCAACACACGGACACGTCCTCTCTCATTCACAGTCCAGTCCCGTCTCCCCAGGTTTCGTCCTGGGTTTAGCATCACGTGGTCTCTGACCGTGTGCCGTCTCAGGGTCCTCGTGCCGTCTCAGGGTCCTCTTGCCGTCTCAGGGTCCTCGTGCCGTCTCAGGGTCCTCGTGCCGTCTCAGGGTCCTCGTGCCGTCTCAGAGTCCTCGTGCCGTCATAGGCTAGTCGTGGTATCTACTGCCTCTTAGGAAAGTGATCTCATTATGTCCTTCATCTCAGGTCAGTCCGTCCGTTACTGACTGTTGTCTCCCGTAATACAGTCCAAGGGTGAATTGTCCTGTAATGTCCTGTCTATTATTGCCATGTCCTATCTACTATATCCTGTCTCTGGGATCTGTCCTCTCTATCATGTTCCCAGAACGCTGACAATGCAATAAGGCAAATCAACTCATTGGACAAATGGCACCAATATTAAAGAACAAACATGTATCAATAACTACTAAGAAAGCACTTTACAGCAAATCTTCCTACCAACTCTATGCTACCAATGCCAAACCTGGGCAATGACAGAAAAAGAGAAAAGAAACATCGCAACAACAGAAATGAGATTCCTGAGAAGAATACTCAACGTATCAAGAAGAGATAAGATCAGAAATAAAGAAATCAGGACTAAAGTGGGCTAGCACTAGATTTTATTAGAAAGCAGCTAGTCAAATGGTTTGACCGTACAAGCAGGTTACCAGTCAACAGCATACCACAACAAGCAATGATGTACAGACCAGATGGAAACAGAGGAAAAGACCGACCACGTAAACGTTGGACGGAGAGAATAGCAGAGTCCATGGGAATATCGATATATGAAGCCCATAATCGAGCACTCTCACGATGTTTATACTTCACCTCGACACCGCAAGGTACAAGAGAAACATGATGAGATGAGATGAGATTGACAAGTTATCTGGGATTAAACGTGTGGTTATTGCACAGTAATTGGTGTACGTTCCATTCCTAATAGTGGCAAGTTTATTATTATTATTATTATTATTATTATTATTATTATTATTATTTATTAATTATTATTATTATCATTATTTGTTGTTATTGTTGTTGTTGTTGTTTTGTTTTTTGGTGGGGGGGGGGGGAAGTAGGTGTGGGCAGGAATCACTTTAACTATCTACTACATTAGAAATGCGACAATATAATATTCCGAGTAATAATGAAGGACCACCAATTCTGAAGATAGAAGTTCAGAATGCTCTTAACCATATGAAACCTGGCAAGACCCCGGGTCCGGACAACATCTCAACAGAAATGATCAATGCCTTTAGAAGAATATGGAATAGACCAAGTCACCAGACTGCTGAACACAATATATGATACTGGAGATATACCTCCTGAATTATGTAATTCTATATTCATTGCAATGCCGAAAAAAATCAGGGACCTTGGAATGTGATAAATATCGAACAATTAATATAATGAGCCACATCACAAAGATTTTTATAAAAATTAGCGTGCAAAGAGATAGGAAGAAAATACAACCCGACATAGGAGAAGAACAATGTGGGTTTGTAGAAGGCAAGAGTACAGTAAATGCTGTGTATATGCTGAGAACATTAATTGAATGTTGCTATAGAAGTAAACAAAGACCTACATCTTTGCTTTATTGACTACACAAAGGCTTTCGATAAAGTAAGACATGTCAACATGATGGAGATGCTTGCAGATCTACAAATTGATGGGAAAGACCTTAGACTCATAAAAGACATATATTGGAAACAATAAGCTGCCATAAAGATTGAAAATGAAATAGGTCAGTATCATCCTATTAAGAGATGTGGGAGACAGGTTGTGTAATGTCTCCAGATCTGTTTTCCCTGTTTACTGACAATATTTTTAGAAATGTACAAGATATGAAGGAATTATCATTGGAGGAAGAAACACCAATAACATCCAATATGCGGATGATACAGAATTGATTACAGGCAATGAGCAGGGTCTGTAAACATTTAGTAGATGCGATTGTTGCACACAGTGAGCAATTAGGGTTAGAATGAATTTGTAAGAAAACACAGATTATGAAATTAGAGCAAGAATCGCCATGGCGAAGGCACCCTTATGCAAGATGAAAACATACTGACCAATAACATGAGGTCATATGCACCGAG
>JACEFZ010023725.1:0-43660 GCA_014155875.1 Cepaea nemoralis
CCTTTGGGCGGGGTAAAAACAAAATTTGTTTCCTTAAAACCCCAAAGCGAAAAGCTTCAGTAACTTTCAGTAACCGCTTCCACCTCCAATTTCTCCTTTACTAGGTATAGGTCTTTTACTTTCGCTATGAATACCTATTCAATTCTTTGCCTCTTAACACAGAGTCATCCGTATAGATAATCGCATTGCCAGGAAGAGAGTAGTCATGAATTAATTGCTGAATTTCAGCCTGTTGGCCATTCCTTACACTCACGACCAATGTGATTATAAACTCAATGAATTTCTATTCGGCACTCTGACACCTCTCCTTGCCTCTGCTAATCTTCTCAAGTGTGAACACTTCTCTGATGGTATCATCTGAATGAGCCATCCGTGATTTTCTTCTTAGTAACCTGTGACCCTTGACTGCATCCAGGGAATCATGCAGGATGTGTTCCTTGTACGCAGCTACCTTGAGGTATGACCTTGCCTGTAACACCTCTAGTCTGTCCGCATTGGTCAGCAACGCCAGGATGTGTACACTTGACGAAAATACAGCGAAATATGCCATCAAATTGTGAAACTGTCGTTTATGGCTACGTTATTTAAATTCACTAAAGAAATACATTGTTTTGTCTAAAATAGTCCAAATGGGACTTCAGATTGACTGAATACCAAAGAATCATCTAAAATTAAATAACTCAAACATAACTGCACAGGAATCTCTGACACTTATCTAAAGCAGTGAGAACATAACACGTCTATCGTGGAATCTCGGGCTTAATGTAACACAGATAAGATCAAAGAATGTTTTACTTATTAACTTTGGTTTAATTTCCAAGCGTTTTAATTTGGGAGTTCACGCAGGGAAGCTACGCATTCTTTGCTCAACTCATTTCCATTAAAATTACAATTTTTAGCGGACAGGACGCAAGCGGTGAAAGAAAATTGAGTCTAGTGAATTTTCTAGAATAAATGAGAATGCTGATTTTTACTAAAAGTTTTGAACATTATAATTAACTGTTCATTTATACCAAACCACTTCGACAGAAAGTGATTCCACTGTATTTATAGAGTTCAAAGCTCAATTACAAGATTTTATAACACTGGTAGTTTGAGTGAAGTGAGTCAAGAACAAACATAACTCTCGGGACATTCCCAAGGCCAGGGGTTTTTTGTTTGTTTAAAGCATAACTCGCTTACACTCAGGAAATAAATGACCGTAGACCCAGAGGTGGACCAAGAAGACGGTGGAGAGATAATATACATACAGACCTACAAGCACTTGGAATCAACGACTGGCAAGAGAAGGTCCACCAGAGAGACCAATGGAGACGGGTTGTATCTGCAGCAAAGAACCTCAATGGCTCGGAACTCTGAAGAAGAAGAAGAAATCATCTGACTGAGGATCGAATACAAGTCTCATAATGTGTGAGGCTTACACTCCGACCCATCGGCCACACTCTCATCTATTGTTTAGTACAAGAAATTGCAAAGGGACATTGTAACACCTTGACACGTATTGGGTATATGGTGCAAGCTCCCTATTTGTATAGACCAGACGAACTCCCTGGGTTAAGTTGTCAGTACCACACCGACCGGTCTTATTTCCCAGACCGTTTCCCGTTATCCCTTTTATGATGGGTTCATGCAGGATCCCAGGTAGGCTGGGTCTACCCAGAATCCTAGGTTATTATTATTATTTTTTGTGTCAAGACCGCCGGGGCTTGGTCTGGTTTGCCACGATAGATACTATCCCCTGCCTTTGCTCCAACCACCTCAATAGCACTCTACATCTACCAGGCCCCACACAAGCCGGGACAGCTTAACCTCCCCTCCCTCACCTAGGGTTCCAAACCCCAAGGGGGCTCGGACCAGACACCAGTCATATCACTGCACAAAGTCATAGCTAAGAGAACAAAAATTTAATTCTGAAATACGCCAACCACAACACAGAGAAGGATGGCTGAAAGCCAGACAAGAAGAACTATGTACAATATCAGAGATGCAGATGAGTATTCATCATCATGGAGGCGGACGATAGCTCGTGCGGTTGTCCAGTCGTGGTAGCGACTCACCCAGGCTCCTCCAGTGGACTGGAACTCCAAGGTCGGCTGCCTCTCCAAAGTTCCCTCTTCCCACAGAGAACCAATCACGGGCTGATCAAGCGCAGTACCACTGCCTGACTGACACTGCACCGATGAACAAGGATCCTTCCTTGCTGTCGTCCTATATCACTCGTCACACTCCTGATGAAGTCTGGGCCGACCCTAGAACAGTAGCGGTCTCCCACTTGCCGAAAAAGTACATGTAGCACCGTCTCAAAATACACAAGAGCCTGGTCACACCTCTATCTCATAAGTGACCCACACACTGATATGTCACCTACAAAATGAGCGGTTGCTCCACCTGAACACACAATGTCACTGGTAAAGTCTATTAGGTGACTATAACACTTCACCTTGATTTCATGTCCCTGGACAAATAGATCTTCACACAGTCTCATGTAACTACCCTGATCAATGGGTAGTAATCACAACCTAGCATACACTGTCAACAGTTCATCACGATGGCATGAGGTAGCTCCCTACCTTAACAAACATTGTCAACAGTTCCTCACATTGGCATGCGGTAGCTCCCTACCTCAACAAATATGTCACTCTGGTGTTCCCACCAATGTTGTAATCAATGTCCTATGTCACTGGACCACATGTTGGCTTCATAAAGGTAACCAATGTAGAAACACTATTTAAGCATATATTATACACGGTGTCCCCTGACAACCCAGCCGGGTCAGAAGCATATTACACAGGCCATGGTGACCGGTATCAATGATCACTCTGCTCAACTGGAAGTTCACTACCTGGCAATCATCAAGGTTTACACAGAGGTTGAATGTCACCTCTAGAATCACCAGACGTTTCAGTGTTGGATCCTCACAGGATCGGATGACACTCGTCGGACTCTTGACGGAGGTCCTAACCTAGACCTACCGACTTATTCAGCACTCAGCTTCTTCCAACATTGAACTCGCAGAATCAGACGACCACTCCCAGTATGGCCTCAATCAACTTCTGGATAGGCACTGGAATGAGTGGGCCCATAGAGCTCATGGTGAAGCTCTTGAATCTTCTTCTGTATAGTAATAACAGATCCTGAAACACGGAGAGGTTGGTGTGAGTACTCAACTATAACAAAGACTACCAGCATCTCCACTAGGTCACCTGCCTCTCAGACATTCATGTCTACCAACATGAGTATGAAATCATCACATCATAGATCTACTTAGTCACTATAATATATAGGCATAATGATAGTAGAAACAGCAATAGCACACCTGTTCAGTCAAGTAACACTTCTGGGCTACCAATAACCCCTAGCACCAGAGTCGACTGTATGACTCTGTCAAGCATCCTTCGCCTGGTGCCAGTCCAATCCGGTTTCATCTTCCATCATCAATCAACATATACACTTACTTTCCTTTCAGTGTAGGGATTACTTTATCGAGAAGGTGTCCAGCCGGACATCTCCTTCCTGACAGACTCATCAATTCATCAATCCCTTAACCCATGGATTGATCAATTACACACATTAATAACTATATGTCCATAATGAATTATACTCCTGATAATTCATTACTATAGCATTAACCAAGGAGAACTCATGACTTGTTACACTTAAATAACAAAATCATATCACAGCCATAGTGTCAGTTCTGGGATCCCTGCCCCAGATCCTGAGTTGCCCTTGTATTCACTGACTATCTTTCAGGTCAGTCATACCTGTGCCGGTCGAGCACAGCTGTGGTGGCCATTCACCATTACACTTTCCCACAGCTACTGTAGGTCCCGTGTACCTTGTCCCGTGACGACTTAAGTCACGTCATCCAATGTAGCAAACCTCCCGACTCCACTACCAAATTCTGGCTCCACCTTGTTTGGGGGGTGGTTATCCCCTTCATATACTACTACTTCCCGGCAGTACTCCAAGTACTCCATGAAACGAATCAGGGTTCCAGCAGAGTAGAATATTAGAGACAGAAACGGTTAGGTTCAAACCTCGATCTATCTAGCCACCACGGCCTCGAATTACGGAGTGCCGCTTCACCCTCGATCGGGTATGTTCACTCTTCGGATCTGCACGATCGCATTGGGTCGGACCTATTACCTATCGGGTTGGGGTTACCGGCCTACCTCCCGCTCAGCTACCTAGACAAACGTAAGATGGAACACGCACGGTCATTCTATCGGACGGACATGACAACAAGCAGTAACAATAGTATCATGAATACTTCTTATCAACTGTTATCCTACCGATGCAACACCATTCGGCTTACGCGGAATAACACTGCTATCTGCACACAGCAAATACACCACTGCTGATCTCACCTTGATTCCTCGAAAAATCACCATCACTGATAGAACAATTAAGTTACACTTCTAATGTCACGAAGCACATTCAACATCTTTAATAATAAGCTCTACCTTATCATTTACAGCGTCATGCATGTTGATGTAATGACTGACAAACTGTCGCCTTGTCTGCGTAATTAATAAACCAAACCAGTAACTGCTACACACTGTAAAGCACCTCGTTCGGCCTATTTTATTTACACACCACTCGCTGTGGAATACGGCTTGCCCCGTCAGGTAACACATTACATCGCTGATCGATAAAGCCTACTTAAATATGCAACCGCTAACTGTAACGGATAACTCAATTTTGCGACGGCAATTAATTCATTCCGGGAACTCAGCACGGCATCACGACAACAATTAAATAATAGAATAAGTATTCAACTAACCTGTGATTGAAGAATCACAACCTTGACTGCAGATGTCCGCACTGGCCGCGAATAGTGACATCAAAATTACATCAGCCTGTTGGCTGCGATCTGTTCACGCTGAGATTTGGTGGGCGACTGACCACGACAATGTCAGTGCGCCTGCCACTCGCCTACACGGGCCGCGTGACTTTCATGATTCATGAAGAAAACCAGAGTCACGATAAGTTCCACCAACCCGTGCTGCCTAAAGCACTCGTGAACTTAGAGCTATTTCCCACGTACGCACTTCAGGGAACATTCTAGATTGTTCTATATATAACTAGAATAGCTCCGCCCCGCACGACGTTTCTAGGGAAATCCCCTATTAATTGATATTAATTTCAAGGGAGACCAACGCCTCGCACTCCCTTCAAAGGGCTATTATGCAGAGATTTGCCGATCTGTAGCCGTTTCGTCACAGTGTGTGCATATCCCTTACAGGACGTTGCAGTCAACATCAGCATTTTTCTGCTGCTGTTGATGTACTAGGCAAGATTACGCACTGTAGTTTGCCATTGCTTTATTAGCGACCAGCTCACATACTCCGTAAATTACCAACGCGGCGAGAACCGCTACTGATTCTCGCACAGGTTACGTTACTCACAAGAATATACGGGATTACGGAGAAAGACGTTAAACCCCTAAGCCAGGGAGACCGGCACGTTATTATTATATTTGTGTAACTCCCCGCGTCACTGGGATTGGGGTGCTAGAACAACGGACATGTAGCAAGCCGGTTAGCCACTGTGCTACCACCCCCCCCCCCCCCCTTGTTTTTTTACCCTCTAGTGTCTGATCTAATTTCTAATTCTTGGTTTTGTCTTAAACTAGACTCGATCAAGAGAAGTAAATGCGTTTCTCCAGAGAATAGACATCTCTAGTTAAACTTGATTGCACGTCCTTTACACGACGTCGCAATCAATCCCATCATATTATTTTGTCTGTTTATGGTTTACTACGCAGGTATAATTCAAGACACAGCGAACGACTAAACATACTTCGTGTCCCTAAACCTAGGATAGACTTATTATCACTTATACAACACTAGCCTAGCGTACTCCGCAGTTCAGCTGTGGAACATCTTCCACAGGAAATCAGACACCACCAATCACTATACATACAACATATTTGAACACTATCAAAGTACAGTGCACATGGCCCTCTTAAAAAAGGAGGGGGGTGGTGGTAGAACAAAAACTAATAATAATTATCTCAAATGATATCTGGTATAATAAACATTCCCCTAACTGTGGGACCATACACCTACCTTAGGTAATTATAAATGCCACGTCAAAAAATAGTTTGAGTGAGTCATGTATGATTGATATGTGCGCATTTTCCATGCATTTTACTGCATATTGTTGTCATCGTCATTGTCTAAGATTAGCTTTATAACAGATGCATGCATGACATAACATATGAGAGCAGAGAAATGAGAAGTGCTGAATCTCAGACGGGCCTGCGTGCCCAATTCTTAAGCCTTTGAATATAAAGTGTGTTCGTTCGTTCATTCGTTCATTCGTTCGATCGTTCGTTCGTTCGTTCGTTCGTTCGTTCGTTCGTTCGTTCGTTCAGTATTCTTCACAAGATATTTTGTAATTTGTGTTTCTGACATGGATGGTTGACACGCACGAAGAAGGCACAGACAAGAGGTCACGTAGCTGTACTGTCCGGGTCAGACTAGTGTACGTGGAGATGAAAGGACTCGATTGGCTGGCCTGCTGGGCAGCTCCACTGGGACACGGCTTGGGACAGGGAGACGTGATACTATCGATAAGTGATCGTCTGAGACACGAAGAAACACGAAGAGACACGATTCGATGACCATGGAAGATTACAGCTGATGGAGTCACAGTTTGGCACTAGCAGGAGCAACTGTCGTACAGGACGAAGCAGAGACGTTCTAACAGGCTGGTCATTGGTACTGTAAGTATTCATACACTTCGACATCTTCAAATAGAAACACGAGTGTACCTCACGTGCCGTGACATCCATGATGATTGACGCATCATATACTTTGATTTGTCAGGGAATCTGTAAGTTACACGAATTTTAAAGCATTGTTTACGAGCAATGGAGTCGATTAGCTCAACCTATTATGTCTCAACTTTGTAAACTTGACATTATCGCCTCTTACACATTTCACCATATATAAAATGAGATTGCCTTATTTCATTATTATTCTTTTTTTTTAAACATAAATCATCATCACCCATTTTTTGTTCGGGTCGATCTCCTTGTCTTTGGCTAACATGATAATGGCAAGGAACAAGCTGTTATTTTTTCTATGGACTCGTGAAGCAGGATTTGCAACATAGAAATTATTATGTTCCGTTTGGAGTGAATAGAATCGCTCGAAAAGGCTAAGGACGAGATGATATAGATTTTCTGCCTAGGACATACGAGCGTTGGCGAAAATGAGAAAACTGGTAGTATTTCTGTTGCCGCTCCTTGCATTGTTCAGTTGAATCAAAACCCGGCGTCGTTTCACCAGGGATATTTCCATAGATGCTCCATCTTCATCTCCATCAGCCAGAGAAAAGTCTCCCTACTAATGGTACCAGTAGCAGTGTAATTGCCGGTCTCTCTGGCCGAGGGGTTACAACACTTTCTCCGTAATCCCGTTTATCACGCAGAGTCCTCGTAGCAGGGCGAGAGCGGGGAGCGGTTCGACCACCGCTGGTGACTTGCGGGATAACTGAGCCGGCCGTCAGAAAGCATGGCAAACTAACTGAGCGTATCTTTGCCAAGAAATCACGATACAGCTGAAAGGATGCTGATGTGGACACGATGTCCTGTCACGGATATGCAAAAAAAAAACAAACAAAAAAAAACAGTGTGATTATGTCCCCCTGGCCTTTCCTGGAGTTCTGAGTGTCGCCATATTCTCCGGTCACTCTCTTCATCAGCATTCTCTCCGCTCCTGATGTAGGGAGGACATGGGCAGCAATGCATGACATAGAAGGGGATGTGTAAGTGAGTTGTACAGAAGCTGAATTACAAGACCACATGAGTAGTCCTAAACGAAATGTGTAGGGAACATAGACATGAAAATTAGCACAAGTAAAACAGAGATAACTGACTATATAACTAAAGAAGAAAATACAACAACGATTCACCTAAACGAACATCCCTTGAAACAAGTAAAGAGTTTCAAGTACCTAGGAAGAATAATATCATCAAAAGGCATATCAGAAGACGAGGTCGAAAATAGATGCAATAAGGCAAACCAGCTCATTGGACAAATGGCACCAATACTAAAGAACAAACATGTATCAATAGCTACCAAGAAAGCACTGTACAACACAATCTTCCTGCCAACTCTATGTTACCAATGTCAAACCTGGACAATGACAGAAAAAGAGAAAAGAAAAATTACAACAGAAATGAGATTCCTGAGAAGAATACTCAATGTATGAAGAAGAGATAAGATTAGAAATGAAGAAATCGGGACTAAAGTGGGGGTTATAGCAGCACTAGATTTTACCAGAAGGCAGCAAGTCAAATGGTTTGGCCATGCAAGTAGGTTACCAACTAACTGTATACCACAACAAGCAACGATGTACAGACCAGAGGGAAGCAGAGGAAGAGACCGACCACGTAAACCATGGACGCAGGGAATAACAGAGTCCATGGGAATATCGATACATGAAGCCCATAAGCGGACACTCTCCCGCTGTTTATACTTCACCTCGACACAGCAAGGTACAAGAGGAACATGATGAGATGAGTTGAGATGAGATGAGATGTGTATACTTAAATAGAAGATAAGCGATAGAAGAAGCTACAGACTTAACAACATAAGAATGTAAGTCTGTATAGGCTGGCATCATATATGCCTTCACGTTCAATTATTGAAATCCCGAACGTTGTGGCCTTCATGGGTCAGCTTGGACGTTTGAATAAGACTGCTCGCTATTTAACGTTGCGGATTGGGTAGTGAGGTCATTCCCTACACCAGTCACTTAGACTGAAACATTGATTTCTCGTTTATAAAGTATTGGCAAACAACCTAGAAAATCCACCTTGTTCGCAGCTGGTGGCAATGTCCTACAGTCTTGACAACTGTGGCGTGAACCGGTCATATAGATCACGGGGCGATCAAATCGTGCACATCCTCACGAAAGGGATCGCAAGACATTGGAAAACCGTCTCATCTTCCAATTAGGTTCACTCACCCCTCACAGCCTCAACATAACTTAACCCTCTCACCTCCCCAATCTCGCAGTTATATAGTCCTTAGGTTGCAGATCAGTTACAGGACGTCGAAATTAACCCCAGCATTACTTTTGCTGTTGTGATTTCTTGGAAAGTTTGCGTGCGTTCTGTGGTGTGTCATTGCTTTCTGAGTAACCGACTCTCATACCACTTTATGAAAACCAACGCAGAGCGGTCTGCATTCAATCGCCCGCAGCTGGGTTTCCGAACGCAGTGTGCGGAATTGCAAACTGCGTCCCTGACACCTTCGTCACAGAGCCAGTCTCTCCTCCCCCTTTCTCCCCCCCCCCCCCCCCGTGGTGTTTTCCTACCGGGTGCTAAGCCATACCTGAGGTTCTGACTTTTTTTTTTTTACATTTAGTCCATTGACTCTGCTTGAACCACACATCCCGTTCATGCCATTCACTGATAGTCATAAAAAGCGCTGTGCGCTTAAGACGTATTCAGCTAAACAAGGATACAGATAGTAACCTTTATATTTTCATGTAGTGATTTCATGCGTGTCTGTTTGTGTTTGTTTGTTCTGTGCTGACGAAGGCTTCAGCCGTAACGCCCATTTTGTTTCTTGTAATCGTGCTCTAGTAAAGCTAACAAATTTAAATTCTCGTTTTTTTAATGATTCATTCATTGCAAGGAACAGGAAACATCTAACCGTGTCTTTGCCTCTGAGAATGACAATCAATGCAGAAATCTCTTCTTTCTCAGGCGTTACTGCGGCTATAAAGGACTTTTAAAACCCCGTTTGGTAACGCCCAGATTTATAAAAAGCATCCCCCATTAGAAAAAGACAGACTGTCAGTCTTTTTTAGCAAAATGTGAAAATGGCAGAAAAAGATAAAAATACGTCAGCGCTAACCAAAAAAGATCAATGGTGCTTGAAACAATCGATGAAGATCCTCAGCTGACCTTGATAGCATTGGACTATTTTCTTTGATAGTCTGTCATCGACTAACCCGGGGCGCTGAGAAACCCCACTGTCGCGTTTTGACTTTCAAACACACACACACACACACACAAAACACACACACACCACAACACACACACACACAACACACACAACAACACCCCAACCCACACCACACCACACACCAACACACAAACCACACCAACACCACACACACACACACAAAAACACCCCCAAAAACAGGATTTGCAACATAGAAATTATTATGTTCCGTTTGGAGTGAATAGAATCGCTCGAAAAGGCTAAGGACGAGATGATATAGATTTTCTGCCTAGGACATACGAGCGTTGGCGAAAATGAGAAAACTGGTAGTATTTCTGTTGCCGCTCCTTGCATTGTTCAGTTGAATCAAAACCCGGCGTCGTTTCACCAGGGATATTTCCATAGATGCTCCATCTTCATCTCCATCAGCCAGAGAAAAGTCTCCCTACTAATGGTACCAGTAGCAGTGTAATTGCCGGTCTCTCTGGCCGAGGGGTTACAACACTTTCTCCGTAATCCCGTTTATCACGCAGAGTCTCGTAGCAGGGCGAGAGCGGGGAGCGGTTCGACCACCGCTGGTGACTTGCGGGATAACTGAGCCGGCCGCTCAGAAAGCAATGGCAAACTACTGAGCGTAATCTTGCCAAGAAATCAACATACAGCTGAAAGATGCTGATGTTGACAGCGATGTCCTGTAAAAGGATATGCAAAAAAAAAAAAACCAAAAAAAAAAACAGTGTGATTATGTCCCCTGGCCTTTCCTGGGAGTTCTGAGTGTCGGCCAGATCTCCGGTTACTCTCTGCAGCAGCATTCTCTCCGTTCCGTGATGTAGGGAGGACATGGGCAGCAATGCATGACATAGAATGGATTGTAGTGAGTTTGTACAGAAGCTGAATTACAAGACAGCATGAGTAGTCTAAACGAAATGTGTAGGGAACATGACATGAAAATGAGCACAAGTAAAACAGAGGTATTGACTATAGCTAAAGAAGAAAAATCAACAACGATTCACCTAAACGAACATCCCTTGAAACAAGTAAAGAGTGTCAAGTACCTAGGAAGTATAATATCATCAAATGGCAAATCAGAAGACGATGTCGAAAATAGATGCAATAAGGCAAACCAGCTCATTGGACAAATGGCACCAATACTAAAGAACAAACATGTATCAATAGCTACTAAGAAAGCACTTTACAACACAATCTTCCTACCAACTCTATGTTACCAATGTCAAACCTGGACAATGACAGAAAAAGAGAAAAGAAAAATTACAACAGAAATGAGATTCCTGAGAAGAATACTCAATGTATGAAGAAGAGATAAGATTAGAAATGAAGAAATCGGACTAAAGTGGGGGTTATAGCAGCACTAGATTTTACTAGAAGGCAGCAAGTCAAATGGTTTGGCCATGCAAGTAGGTTACCAACTAACTAGTATACCACAACAAGCAATGATGTACAGACCAGAGGGAAGCAGAGGAAGAGACCGACCACGTAAACCATGGACGCAGGGAATAACAGAGTCCATGGGAATATCGATACATGAAGCCCATAAGCGGACACTCTCCCGCTGTTTATACTTCACCTCGACACAGCAAGGTACAAGAGGAACATGATGAGATGAGTTGAGATGAGATGAGATGTGTATACTTAAATAGAAGATAAGCGATAGAAGAAGCTACAGACTTAACAACATAAGAATGTAAGTCTGTATAGGCTGGCATCATATATGCCGTCACGTTCAATTATTGAAATCCGAACGTTGTGCCTTCATGGGTCAGCTTGGACGTTTGAATAAGACTGCTCGCTATTTAACTTGCGGATTGGGTAGTGAGGTCATTCCCTACACCAGTCACTTAGACTGAAACATTGATTTCTCGTTTATAAAGTATTGGCAAACAACCTAGAAAATCCACCTTGTTCGCAGCTGGTGGCAATGTCCTACAAGTCTTGACAACTGTGGCGTGACCGGTCATATAGATCACGGCGATCAAATCGTGCACATCTCACGAAAGGGATCGCAAGACATTGGAAAACCGTCTCATCTTCCAATTAGGTTCACTCACCCCTCACAGCCTCAACATAACTTAACCCTCTCCCTCCCCCAATCTCCGCAGGTATATAGTCCACTAAAGAAAGTTAGTTGCATATCATTTACAGGACGTCGAAATTAACCCCAGCATTACTTTTGCTGTTTGTGATTTCTTGGCAAGTTTGCGTTCAGTGGTGTGTCATTGCTTTCTGAGTAACCGACTCTCATACCACTTTATGAAAACCAACGCAGAGCGGTCTGCATTCAAATCGCCCGCAGCTGGGTTTCGAACGCAGTGTGCGGAATTGCAAACTGCGTCCCTGACACCTTCGTCACAGAGCCAGTCTCTCCTCCCCCTTCCCCCCCCCCCCCCCCCCAAGCTGGTGTTCTCCTACCGGGTGGCTAAGCCAATACCTGAGGTTCTGACTTTTTATTTTTACATTTAGTCCATTGACTCTGCTTGAACCACACATCCCGTTCATGCCATTCACTGATAGTCATAAAAAGCGCTGTGCGCTTAAGACGTATTCAGCTAAACAAGGATACAGATAAGTAACCTTTATATTTTCATGTAGTGATTTTCATGCGTGTCTGTTTGTGTTTGTTTGTTCTGTGCTGACGAAGGCTTTAGCCGTAACGCCCATTTTGTTTCTTGTAATCGTGCTCTAGTAAAGCTAACAATTAACTTCTCGTTTTTTTAATGATTCATTCATTGCAAGGAACAGGAAACATCTAACCGTGTCTTCGCCTCTGAGAATGACAATCAATGCAGACAGTCTCTTCTTTCTCAGGCGTTACTGCGGCTATAAAGTGACTTTAACACCTGTTTGGTAACGCCCAGATTTATAAATAGCATCCCCCATTAGAAAAAGACAGACTGTCAGTCTTTTATAGCAACATGTGAAAGTGGCAGAAAAAGATGAAAGAATACGTCAGCGCTAACCAAAGAAGATCAATGGTGCTTGAAACAATCGATGAAGATCCTCAGCTGACCTTGATAGCATTGGACTATTTTCTTTGATAGTCTGTCATCGACTAACCCGGGGCGCTGAGAAACCTCACTGTCGCGTTTTGACTTGTCAAAACACACACACACACACACACACATATATACACACCACACACTCACAAACACACACACACACATACACACACATACACAGCACATACTCACACACACACACACGCGCAAGCACACAAACACACAGAGAGACACTCACACACTATCTGACACAGCAATATAACATCAATGGGGTACTGTGAACCTTCACTGTAATGTTTTGACTTGTCGCGCACACACACACACACACACACGCACGCACGCACGCACACACACACACACACACACACACACACACACACACACGTTGAAGTATAACTAACATCAGGAGAGCACCTTTAACCTGTCAACACCCAGGATCCATGTTTTGGCAATGGGAAGTCAATAATCGTAGTTGGCAACGTCCATAAACTCTTTGTTTTGTATCTCCACTGGTTGTACTTTTTAAACTTTTCCTGTACAACTTTGCTTGACATCACTATCATCATTCAATGGTTTGTCTGAGCGGAACTGTTCAGCCATACCTGTCGTTTGCTATAATGTCTTTGAGTACTATACTCTAGGCGTGTGTAAGCAAGCAGAGCCGTGCCGTGCTATGATACGGAGAGGCGGCCGCATCATGCGGCACCGTAAGCGAACGGCATAAGCAGCGAAGCAGGGGCGGCATTTCGAAGAATTACATCATGAAGGGGCGACTTTTCGAAGATTTACATCATACTGAAAAAATCTACCGCACGGCATGTAAGAAAGGCTGTCATTGTGGCTTTCTTCTTGGCTGTGACTATGCTGGTCTGTGGTCGTAGTCTTTTTCGGTATAGAATGATGCGATTCGAACCTAACACGTGTACTTAGACAAACTAGACGAACAAGTGTAGTTAGACACACCAATGGAACGAGTGTACCCAAACACACTAAAGGAGCAAATATACTTCGACATACGACCACCTAACACCCAAAAACAAATACCGTCACCTGCCAAGGCCATCATCCAATGAACCCACTTGTATAGAATACCGACATCATTCGTACTCAAGCCCCGAGTTTTAAGATACTCAGCGACTTCTGTTTCTGTTGTTGACATCAATGCGCACGCGTATTCAGACGCCACACTGGGTTTCGACACTATGATCTTCCTCAGCAGACGTATATACTAGAAGGATTACTATATCAATCCGTCAGCCAATGGATGAAGCCGTCAGTAGACGCCCCTAGGAAGTTGTACTGAAAAGAATTCTTTGGACTCAATAATTAGAATGCAAACGTTCTAACTGAAGATTGGCCATACAAGAGCATCAGACCAAGCAGACAAGGAAATATATCGATGAACACCAATAGTTAGTAGGTGGAAGCTGAAGGATTACGTACGGAGGAGGTTGAAGCACTAATGGACATGTATGGAGTGAAAACGTAAAGGAACGACCTTTCATACACCTTAAAGTGTCTTCGGTGTAATATACTTACCTCATTTTATGGCTTATCGAGATGGGTATTGTGATAATGGGCATGGGTGTTGCGATAAATATCATGGGTGTTGTGATAAATATCAGGCTGGCCATCTTTACTCCCTATGATATTTCCAGATACCAGTTTTAGGCATGGTCGACCTGGGAATCCAAGATCAATTAAAAACTCAGTCTCGATGGAGATTCAAACATATGACCACCAATCCGGCAAGCAACCACGCTAGCTACTGCGCCACCGAGTTTTCTATGTCCAAAGTCCACCAATGATAACTCTCACTCAGTTGAACTGAATTGTAAAGAGCTGAAATGAATTGAACTGAAATTAACTGAATTGAATATTACACTATGGAACTCCCGTGCATGGCATTGTCATTCAAAAGTAGCTAACAAATCCCTCAATTGTTGTGAGAAACGCATCGTACATCTATGGCCACTAGAAATGGCTTGGTATGCTGGTCGTTCATTTCGTTTCATATTTCCCTTTGCTCGTTATGTCCTCCTATTCACAGGGCGAACAGAGAAGACTCGGACAGATGATAAAAATCTCTCGCTAGCTTTGGCGTTTTTTTTTCTCCCTCGGATGGTTAGAATGACAACGTGAGAAGTGTCAAGTGCTGTGCTCATTTCAGGAGAAAGCGAGAGAAAGAGTAAAGGAGAGAGAGAGAGAGAGAGAGAGAGAGAGAGAGAGAGAGAGAGAGAGAGAGAGAGAGAGAGAGAGAGAGAGAGAGAGAGAGAGAGAGAACGTGAGTATGAGAAAGTAAGGGTTAACGAGGGAAAAAGAGAACTTGTGAATGATTTAAGAGAGATACATCAAGGAATGATTTAGGAATGAGAACCAGAAAAAAGACAGAGACAAATGAAGAATTTCAAAGATAAAAAGTGAAAGGAAAAGTAAAAATATCAGTAACGTGTGGAGTGAGAGGAAGAAAAGGGATTTAAGACAGACAAACACTCACAGAGAAATCGTAGGAGGGATCCATACAGAGACTAGAGGAGGATTAGAGAGACAACGACGAGAGACGGATTTTACACAAATCGAAGAAAAATGTGGGGATAACATGGGGTTACTTTATTGAGATATAAAGGGAAGATGTGACTGATTTTTGTTCGGAGGGTAGGAATGGAGACATCAGCAAATGTTTGGAGGTATTTTAGAAATATGTGAGGCTTCTGGGAATATTTGGGGCAGATTATAATGTTGAGATACCTGGGAATAGTTTAAGGCATATTATAATGTTTGAGGCATCTGGTAACACATTAATGCATTCATTATATATTTGTTGCTTCTGGGAGTTTAAGGCAGTGTATAAATATTTGGGGTATACTGAAACAGTCTGAGGTATTGTATAAATGTTTGAGGTATACATAAACAGTCTGAGGTATTGTATAAATATTTGAGGTACACTGAAACAGTCTGAGGTATTGTATAAATATTTGAGGTATACTGAAACAGTTTGAGGTATTGTATAAATATCTGAGCTATACAGAAACAGTTTGAGGTATTGAATAAATATTTGAGATATACAGAAACAGTTTGAGGTATTGTATACATATTTGAGGTATACTGAAACAGTTTGAAGTATTGTATAAATATTTGAGGTATACTGAAACAGTTTGAGGTATTGCATAAATGGTTGAGGTATATTGAAACATTTTGAGGTATTGTATAAATATCTGATGCATACTGAAACAGTTTGAGGTTTTATAGAAATATCACTGGTAGCCAGGACAATTTTAAGGTTGCGTAGAAATATCTGAAGCAGCCAGAACCAATTTGAGGCGTTATGGAAATACATGCGGCTTACGAGGAACAGATTGCGACATTATATAAACATATGAGGCACACTCTAACAGACTGGCCTAGCTTGAAATGGGTACCAAGAATTGTTCTGGGCGGTAAAGGTGACAGGAATGACACTGACCACAACACCCGTCGACTGTCAGTTGATCTACAATAATATTGGTCAGCACAATATATCCAATAGAGTCAGAGTCTAACTTTAGTTTAGTTTTAGTTTAGTTTTAGTTTAGTTTAGTTTTAGTTTAGTTTAGTCTACGAATCAACATCACGACACACGGGTGTAACCCATAAGTGCTCCTTTCTACTCGTAACTCAAGCCTGAGTCCGGGGAATCTCAGCTCAATGCATGAACTCCGTAGCACCGGCAAGGATCCTGTAATACTTTGGGTAGATGTTTAACTCGAAATTTTACCCGGGCAGCGCAATTAGGCTACTCTTTTTCGATTTCCAACTGCCAAGGGAATTTTTTACGTGCGCAACAATACATACGGGCGTCCGATCTCACTACCAGGAGACCAGGGGAAATTTTGTTACTAGAAGTCAACGTGAAAAAAATGCCAGGCCCTCATCGTGGCTTAAACCCGGGACCTATAGCACTCGAGGCGGACACCATACCGCGAGACCACTCAACCCCCAAGGTCTATCTGAGACTACTAACCCTCATCGTTAATTGTTTGCTTGGGAGCAAAGTTGTTAGTGGTGTGTGAGGGAAGGCAGCTTGGCTTACAGGTCCGCTTCTGACTTCAAATGTGAACAAAAAGCTAGTTGCATATCCTTTACAGGACTTCGCAGTCAACTCCAGTATTTGTTGGCTGTTTGTGATATTTTTGGCAAGTTTACGTTCAGTGCTTTGCTACTGCTTTCTGAACGACCGTATGCCATTGTATGAAAACTAAAGCAAAGCGGTCTGCTTTTCAAATCGCCCGCAGCTGAGATTCGAAAATGGGATTACGAATTGCATTCGTAACCCCTTCGCCACCGAGCCAGATGTAAAGTAAACAGAAAATGATACTTGTCTATGCCTTGGCCAGCATTGGGTATATGGTGCTAAACCCATATTTGTATGGACCATGTTGGAGTCCATGAGTCATGTGGCACTGCCACCTTTTCTTCCCATAACATTTCCAGGTACCAAATTTAGGTTGGATCGATCCGGAAGCCTAAGACGATCTTTAAAATATCCATCTTCATGTGAAATAGAAGGCAGTCAAACGTGTTAGCCAATCGCTTTAAAAAAAAAAAAAAAACTCACGCTGAGGGGGGAGATCTTTAAAGCAGGGACGGGTACGTCAGGCCCGCGGGTTGTTTAAGGCATACGATTTAGGAGGATAGATAGAACGATGGGATAAGTCCATCAATGTTGGTGGAAATTATGTTGAGAAATAAAGGGATTATGTATGTATACATATAAACTGGTTTCAAGTTGTCGTATTTAGTTTTATTATTTTTTTCTACAGCCATTCGTGACTTACTTATTATTAACTTACCCTTGTATTATATCGTGATGCCCCTACAAGAAACAAAATGATAGTAACTTAACTCCGTTTAGCACGTACCAGAAATATAATACTAGCTAGCATACACCGAGTATTGATGATTCCATTATAGTAGCCATACACGTGTTACAGTCATAGTCTACACTGAGTTGATGATTCCATCATGCCGAACCCACCCAAGATTGGGCTTTGGGTTCATTTGATTTTCTCCACGTCACTTGCGTAACTGCTCTTAACTATCCTCGCAATGCACTTCAAAGTCCGCTAGTGTTTGAGAAGAATGCATGTACAAATTGGATGTAGTGAACATTTTTTAACAACATGTTCTGTTCTGAAAGAGCGAAAAAATAAATGGAAATCAGGGGAACGGATAACGTAGATGATCTATTACAGAGACGATGAAATGAACCGTCTTACACACTTTGGAAAACTGGATAAAGATGCCTGGTTTTTCTGAGGCCGGGATGACATGATTTCCAAAGTTCTCAAGCATACAAAATCCCAGGTCGTTGCCAGCAGCAAGATTTCCCCTTGTCCTGCTTGTGGGTTTAAGGGAATTCGATAAAGGGCGGCCCAGTGCCTGAGGACAAAAGCATCTCCGATACATAGCTGTAGTGTTTGGCTTTGGCTAACAAGGGTTACCAGACGCCTCAGAACGGTTGAGTGAGCCACCACTAGACATGTATTCGTTGGGTGTCTGATTTCTTGTCCATAGAGCTTCGTTGTAATCTATCTATCTATCTATCTATCTATCTATCTATCTATCTATCTATCTATCTATCTATCTATCTATCTATCTATCTATCTATCTATCTATCTATCTATCTATCTATCTATCTATCTATCTATCTATCAATCTATCTATCTGTCTGTCTGTCTGTCTGTCTGCCTGCCTGCCTGCCTGCCTGCCTGCCTGCCTGCCTGCCTGCCTGCCTGCCTGCCTGCCTGCCTGCCTGCCTGTCTGTCTGAAGAAGAAAAAAACGTATTTCTCATACAAAACTTACAAATCTTACTTACAAATTAACAAATCATTGCAAGCTTTGCTTTCTCTGCAAGTCAGCTGTGGAGCAATCTTCCACAAGCAATTAAAGACATCATCAATCCTTATACACATAATCTCAAATTATTCGAACATTATCTCAGCACGGATTACCTTCTCCTTTAATAATAATACAAATAATTATAACACTTGTATAACAGCCTTTTGGTAGACTATTAATTCCCCATAGCTAGAGCAATTGCCACATCATTCATTAATATTATTGTCTCATGTAGTTTTGATTTGTGCATTTTCCTCATGCCTTTATAATGCATATCTTTTATATTGTTGCAGTTCTCAGATAGCATTGAATGATGTGCGAATGACATAATGTATGAAAGAGAGTGATAGAAAGGCAGAATGTTAGACAGGCCTGGGTGCCCAATTCTTAACCCGTTGAAAATAAAGATTTTTCGTTCGTTGCTGTGTTCGTTCTATCTATCTGTGTGTGTGTGTGTGTGTGTGCGCGCGCGCGCGTATGTGTGTGTGTGTTGATTAACTAGAATGGACGTGATTGCACTCCGGACACACATACATGTGCTTTGTCTCTGGCAGCTCTTGTCGGAGTCGATGAGTGTTGAGTGTTCCCGCGGTGCACTGATTATACATCCATCATTGTCGTCCTCAATTCTCTCCGCCCCCTCCCCCCCCCCTCTCTCTCTCTCTCTCTCTCTCTCTCTCTCTCTCTCTATATATATATATATCTATATATATATATATATATATATATATATGTCTTTCTCTCTGCCTGCCCCACCCGTTTCTATCTCTCTTTGCTTATACGTATGCACTCCAATGAATGTGATATTCACAATGTTCTCCTATATTTCGCAATGTTCTCCTATATTACACCCTCCATCTTTTACTTTCAGCATTTTACCATTGTCTCCACTGTTCGATTTTGTCCAACACGTTTTCTTGTGCATTCCACTTGTGCTTATCTTGACACTCAAGTAATTAAACCCTCACAGCACAGAGATTAACAATTTGTCTACATGTATGCTCATCTTGACACACGTGTAATGAAACCTGTAATGTAAAGTTTACCTCTTTGTTTCCCAAGTGAACTAATCTTGACACTAATGTAATGAAACCTGTATTACATAGAGGTTAATTATTTCTCTCACAAGTGCATTAATCTAGACACTCATGTAATGAAACCTTTATACTTCCTAATTCCAATTCCAATTTTCAAAACAAAAATTCCAAATTCGGTCTCGTTAAACCTGCCTCCTCAGCTTTGGTTATTGTTGAGATCCGTGGTTTTTGTGGGTATTTTTACCCTGTTTCTTGTCTTGTGCGCTCTTACGAGTAAGTTCTACCTCGGACTGGTTGCATAAGCTTTTGTGTCTGTGACGTCAGCTGGGGGTTTGATCGTCTGCTATCCTTTGTGCCCGTCTCCTCTTGAAGTTTCCTTTGTTGGTGAAAGCTCCTGGCTCGTCTGGTTTGACTGGTTGCAGTCATTATACCGTAGATGTTAACTCTTTATCTCTCAATTGAACTAATCTTTATACTTATATAATGGAACCACTGTTACGTTGAGGTTAACTCTGTGTTTCCTAAGTATATTATTTTTCTAGTAAAAAAAAACAAGGCTTTGCTCGTCTTAAGGACATTGTTCTCATGGTGCAAGATCCATATTTGTATAGACGAATCGCCACACGGTGGGTGATATGTTCTGTAACATACCCGCCCTCTTTACGTCACATGATATTTCTGGTACTCATTTTAGATTGGTAGATTAATTTTTGGTAAATTGGAAAAATTGTTGGTAAATTAATTTTTATGAAATCCTCGCCGATGTGTATTCGATCACATGACCACGAGGCCGGCAGGCAGGCTTCTAGCTACCTCTCTTCATTTTCCAAAAATGTTTCCCCAAAAATATTTTTAAAAAAAATAATTTATATTCGCATATCCTTTACAGGACATCGCTGTCAACAGCAGCATCTTTCAGCTGATTGTTGATTTCTTAGCAAAATTACGCTCAGTGAGCTGCCGCCTCACATACCCCTTAGGTTACCGACGCTATTCGAACCACTGCTGATTCTCACAGTCGTCACGTTACCTACGAGAGCATACGAGATTACGGAGAAAAGTCGCTAACCTCTAGGCCAGGAAGCCGGCCGTACACATTACAGGTGTAGAAATAAAGAACAGGATGGAATCGTTGCTGGTACAAATACTTACATAGCAGAAGCTATTAAAACAAAAACATCACTTATATTATTGCACACATTACTTAGCAGAGTCCGGGAGACCGAAGAAATATCAGCTTAATTAAAGGTATGATATCTAGTGTAGCTGCCAAAGAAAAAAAAAAAGGGGGGGGGGATGCGGATTAATGACGGCGAACATTATAGATGGATACTGTTATTGTCAGTTCCTGCGAAAATAATATGAGATGCCACTGACAAATACCTGAGAGATGAGCAGGCATGTTTTCGATCAAACATATTCTCCACTGACCATATACCTACATGTTACATAAGAATGGAGCAAGCCATCCAGCTCGACTCCCATCTACGAGGGGGCTTAAAATAAAAACATTAAATGGTTATTTGTGTGTGTGTGTGTGTGTGTATGTGTGAGTGTGTGTATGTGTGTGTGTGTGTGTGTGTGTGTGCGCGCGTGCGCGTGCGCGTGCGCGTGAGTATATTCAGAAAAAGTACCGAACAAATGTACCATTTATCGATGTGGTCACCTCTGCGTTCAATGCAAGTCCTCCAGCGCCGATAAAGTGCTTGGAGTCCTGTAGAAAACAGTTCTCTTGGTCGTGTGTGTAATCACTCATGCACCATCTGCTGTACATCTTCATCGGACCGAACAGGTTTCCTCCCAATGACTCTTTAAGTTGTCCAAACAGAAGGAAATCGTTTGGGGATAGGTGTGGCGAATATGAGGAGTATGGTGTACATTGAAAGTACATTTGACTGATTAACACACGGATAACATAACACTGCTCCTCTTTTGTGCATGTCAAAAGTGGTGCGGCCATCTTTAAACTGTACTTATGACGTCACCGTTTTCGCCTGCACCGTGATGTCACGTGTTTAACCCTCTTGTCATCTTTAACAACAATATTGACAGGTTACAAGACAATGGGATGGTTATTGTAACTGCTATACGACTTTCGCCGTCTCCCTGGCCTAGGAGTTAAACGACTTTCTCCGTAATCCCGTTTATCCACGTAAGGTCTCACAGCGCGCTAGAATTGGTAGCGGTACTCGCCGCGTTGGTGACTTACGGGATAAGTGAGCCGGCCGCTCAGAAAGCAATAGCAAACTACTGAGCGTAATCTTGCCAAGAAATCAACAACAACGGTAAAATGCTGGTGTTGACAGCGATGTCCTGTAAAGGATATGCGGATCAAACAAAATGCGACTTTCAGGTTTTCATTTGAAACACCCTTGTGTGGAGATGAAATGAGGGGAATGGGGGGGGGGGCAGCTGCAAGATATAACAACAGAGCAGCTAGTAGCGAACAGGTTTAGCGTCTGTCTCCCATTGGGGGAATACAATACAGAATAACAAAGCTAAAATATGGCTCGCCATAGGGGATGGACTCCCTGTGGTCAGATTAGTGTCCTAAACCTGCGACTGGCCTAGCAAGCCGGCAGGGGATCTTCATACTGCTCGTAGAAAAACTAAGAAGTATAAACGGACTGACCCAAACGGCTATCGACCTGGCAATGTTAATGGACTACGAGATAGATCAGCGATTCAAAAAATAGGCACAATGAACGTCTGTGGTTTCAATAGTAAAGAAGAAGAGCTTATAGAAACAATGGAGAAGAGGAATATTGGTCTGATGGGAATAGCGGACACCAGAACAAAAGGGAAAGGATGCAAGGAGCTCCACCGCAGTTACACGTTTGTTTACTCTGGAGTAGAACAGCAAGAAAGGGCAAGACACGGTGTGGGAATAGTCATCGAACCACGGCTAGCAAGAGCAATACTAGAAATAAAATATATATCAGAAAGAATCATAACAGTGAGAATAAAAGAACAAACAATCACAACATATGTACAGATATACGCACCATGTAATGCAAACAATAATGAGCAAGAATGCGAGGACTTCTACGAAGACATACATGATGTGCTAAATAAAATAGATAAGCAGGACAACATCATAGTTATGGGAGACTTCAATGCAAGACTAGGACATAACAGAGTGGGCATAGAAAAAGACCTGGGAGCATTTGGAGATCAGCAAAATGAAAGGAATGATAACGGAAGTAGACTATTAGAGCTTTGCAGCCAACACGACCTCTATATAACAAACACATTCTATAAACATAAAGATTCACAAGTTAGTTAGTTAGTTAGTTAGTTAGTCGACAGATCATCCTCGTTGCACATCGAACCATTCAGTCCATAAGTGCTCGGATCCCCTCCTCAGCAAATCCCGCAGCGTGTAGCGGCTAACGACGCCAGTTCTGTGTTGGTTTATCAATCTTCTTCTTCGTATAAATGGAACGATCTAGATACTAAAAGCCAAATTGATTTTATATTAACAAGAAATAACAGAAAGAGAAATATATTAGATGCAAGAGCAGTGCCCAATTTCAGTATAAACACAGATCATAAAGCAGTCGTTGCCACAATAAGAACCATTAGAAGAAGAAAACAAAGAGCAGGAAAATACATGCCATGCGAATCAGTAAACTTAAAAAACCTTAAAGACGAGGCAGTAAGGGAAAATTATGAGAAAGAAACTAACTGAACTCTTTGTAAAATTACCTACGGAAAGAAAAACAGTGGAAGAAGAATGGGAGATGTTCAAATCAAGCATTTTAAATACTGCAAAAATAACATGCGGAACCACGAAAAAACGCAAAACACGGATAAAGAAAATAACAAGTTGGTGGAACGCAGAAGGTAAAGAAAGCGGTAAAAGAAAAAAAGGAAAAATATAAAAAGTGGTTGAAGAGCAAACAGGAATGTGATTACAGAGAATACAGAATAGCGAGAAGACATGTGAGTAGAATAGTAAAGAGGGAAAAACAGAAAGACTGGGAAGAGTATGGAGAAACCCTAAATAAAAACTACAAGGAGGCAACCAGAAACTTCTACAAAAAGATAAGTGCAATGCGAACCAGAGGAGAACCCTTTGACCCAACTGAAATAATTAACAGCGAAAATGGAGAACCAATAAGTGAACAAAAACAGATCCTAATAAGATGGAAGCAGTATTTTGAACAACTTCTCAACATCCCATCAGATGTCACAGGAATTCAAGAGACCTACACAGATGTCACCGAGGAACTAGAACCAGACATACTAAAAGAAGAAATTATAGAAGCCATCAGATTAGCCCCATTGAACAAATCACCAGGACAGGATGAAATACCAAATGAACTAATTAAAGCAGCAAGGGAAGTAGGAACAGCTTGGCTACATAGACTATTCAACCATGTTTGGGTAGAACAACAGACACCACGAGACTGGGGAAACGCCATAATTATCCCAATTTGGAAAAACAAAGGCAGCAAAAGAGATTGCACACAATACAGAGGCATTTCACTGTTGAGTCATACTGGGAAAATATTTTGCAAAATTCTTGAAAAAAGATTACGAACTACTTTAGAACCCCAGCTAAGCGAAACGCAGCTTGGATTTAGGAAAAACAAAGGATGCACAGACGCCATTTTTGCTCTTAGACAACTTATAGAAAAATCAATTGAATTCAATGAAACACTCTACTTAGCCTTTGTTGACCAAGAAAAGGCATTCGATAGGGTAGATAGAAACAAGCTGTGGGAAATCCTTAAACAATATGGAGTGAGTACACATCTAACAAACCTATGTAGAAGTTTATACAACAACAGTGAATGCATAGTGAGAGCAACTGGAGGACACTCAGAACCCTTCACCATAAGATCTGGAGTACGACAAGGTTGTGTCCTGTCCCCTCTCTTGTTCATAACATATATAGACAACATATGTAAAGAAACCAGCCAAGCAGAGACAGCAAGAATACCGCATGACGAGAACACAGAAGAAGAACCATCTGCAAATCTAACCATTAGAGAACTCCTGTTTGCGGACGACCAAGCACTAATAGCAAAATCAGAAGCTGAATTACAAGACCACATGAATAGTCTAAACGAAATGTGTAGGGAACATAACATGAAAATTAGCACAAGCAAAACAGAGGTAATGACTATAACTAAAGAAGAACAAACAGCAACAATTCACCTAAACGAACATCCCTTGAAACAAGTAAAGAGCTTCAAGTACCTAGGAAGTATAATATCATCAAATGGCAGATCAGAAGACGAGATCGAAAATAGGTGCAATAAGGCAAATCAACTCATTGGACAAATGGCACCAATACTAAAGAACAAACATGTATCAATAACTACTAAGAAAGCACTTTACAACACAATCTTCCTACCAACTCTGTGCTACCAATGCCAAACCTGGACAATGACAGAAAAAGAGAAAAGAAAAATCACAACAACAGAAATGAGGTTCCTGAGAAGAATACTCAACGTATCAAGAAGAGATAAGATCAGAAATGAAGAAATCAGGACTAAAGTGGGGGTTAAAGCTGCTCTAGATTTTATTAGAAAGCAGCAAGTCAAATGGTTTGGCCATGCATGTAGGCTACCAGTCAACAGCATGCCACAACAAGCAATGATGTACAGACCAGATGGAAACAGAGGAAGAGGCCGACCACGTAAACGTTGGACGGAGGGAATAACAGAATCCATGGGAATGTCGATATACGAAGCCCATAACCGGGCACTCTCACGAAGTTTATACTTCACCTCGACACCGCAAGGTACAAGAGGAACATGATGAGATGAGATGAGAAATATGTGGACAGAAAGGGAAATAGTGAAATATTACAGAGATTAAAAAATTTAGTAAACAGAAAATAGATAAAAATTGTCATTATTATCGCCAAGAGCCTACTGGCGGGGGCGATCATACTTGTCCACAGCATGCAATCTCTGACAGACAGGCAGACACCCTCCCGTCCCATGTCACAAGGTTGTCAGAAATCCTCTCTCTCTCTCTCTCTCTCTCTCTCTCTCTCTCTCTCTCTCTCTCTCTCTCTCTCTCTCTCTCTCTCACTCTCTCTCTCAATCTCTCTCTCACTCTCTCTGTCTCTCTCACTCTCTCTCTCACTCTCTCTCTCACTCTCTCTCTCTCACTCTCTCTCTCTCTCACTCTCTCTCACTCTCTCTCACTCTCTCTCACTCTCTCTCTCACTCTCTCTCTCTCACTCTCTCTCTCTTTCACTCTGTCTCACACTCTGTCTCACACACTCTCTCTCACTCTCTCTCTCTCTCTCACTCTCTCTCTCACTCTCTCGCTCTCTCACTCTCTCTCACTCTCTCTCTCACTCTCTCTCTCACTCTCTCTCTCACTCTCTCTCTCTTTCTCACTCTCTCTCACTCACTCTCTCTCTCATTTTCTCTCTTTTCCCTCCCTTCTCTCTCTATCTCTCTCTTTCTCTGTCCTCTATCTTTCTCTCTCTCTCTTTCTCTCTCTCTCTCTCTTTCTCTATCCCCCCTCTCTCTCTCTTTCTCTGTCCCCCCCCTCTCTCTTTCCCTGATCCCCTCTCTCTCTCTTTCTCTGTCCCCCCTCTCTCTCTTTCTCTGTCCCCCCTCTCTCTCTCTTTCCCTGCTCTCTCTCTCTCTCTCTCTCTCTCTGTCCCCCTCTCTCTTTTTCTCTGTTCCCCCTCTCTCTCTCTCTCTCTTTCCCTGCCCCCCCTCTCTCTCTCTCTTTCTGTCCCCCCTCTCTCTCTTTCTCTGTCCCCTCTCTCTCTCCCTTTCTCTCTCTCTCTATCTCTCTGTCACTGCCTTCCTATTCCTATCTCTTACCACAAATCTTCGCAGTTCCAAATATGCTGTAGTTAAAATGACCAAACAAATGATGCCTACATCTATAAGATGGCGTGATATCTTCTTTATAAGCGTTTATATTTTTATTCATTTTGGTTGTCCAGGCAATTTTCTGCATTCTGCTGGTGAAAAAAAATGAATGATGCTATTTTGTAGTTCTCATCACGACCGCCCGAAAATACTCTCGATATTTTTCGAAATTATTCCTCTTTCTTGCATTTTTATGCCAACATTGTCTTTAAATATCTTGTGTCACATTCGTGTTGGCCAAATACAATCTCTTCTTCCGGGAATCGTGCCTTTCATTACTGTCCTTTCTAAATACTGTGATGCTAAAGTGTTTCATGTTCGGTGACGTGCTGCAATTTATAAACCGGATACCTGTTGTGTTCACATCTTTTTTTCCCGACGTCAGCATTTTCTTATACTTAATTCACTGTATTCTAGGAACTGTTATGTAAAGGTCAGGTTCAAAACTAACTCTCTCTCTCTCACTCTCTCTATATATATATTTTTTTTTTAAATTTTTTTGTGTGGTTTAATTCGCATATCCTTTACAGGACATCGCTGTCAACAGCAGCATCTTTCAGCTGTCTGTTGATCTCTTGGCAAGATTACGCTCAGTAGTTTGCCATTGCTTTCTGAGCGGCCCGCTCAGTATCCCGTAAGTCACGAGCGGGGGTCGAACCGCCTCAGCTCTCGCCCCGCTACGAGACTCTGCGTGATAAACGGGATTACAGAGAAAGTGTTGTGACCTCTCAGCCAGAGAGACCGGCATATATATATATATCTTCTTCTTCTTCTTCTTCTTCTTCTTCTTCTTCTTCAGCGTTCCGAGCCATTGAGGTTCTTTGCTGCAGATACAATCCGTCTCCATTCGTCTCTCTGGTTGACCTTCTCTTGCCAGTCGTTGATTCCAAGTGCTTGTAGGTCTGTATATATATTATCTCTCCACCGTCTTCTTGGTCTACCTCGGGGTCTACGGTCATTTATTTCCTGAGTGTAAGCGAGTTTTGTTTCCCTATTATCTTCCATTCTTTCTGTATGCTCCAGCCATTGTAGTCTATTAGCGTTCATGATACCAGTGATTAGCGGGCACTTAAACAGATCATAAATGTGTTTGTTACTTCTTCTTTTCCACTCTCCTCTTTGTGTATCCCTAATGGGTCCAAAGATAAGTTTTAAAACTTTGTTCTCAAAGGTTTGTAACAAGGCTTCGTCTCCTTTCGTTGTACTCCAGGTTTCAGAGCCATACAGCACAACTGGTCTGATCAGTGTTTTGTATATTGTGATTTTGGTGTTACGAGATAGCGAATTAGATTTTAGTAGATGTTGTAGTGCATAGTATATTTTATTTCCAGAATTGATTCTAGTTTGTATTTCTTTCCTTATGATGTTGGAGCAGTTGAAGATTGTACCCAGGTATTTGTATGTTTCCGTTCTTTATTATCTATTTGTATGTGGCCAGAGTTTTTAGCCATTCCTTCTCTTGAAATTACCATATATGCTGTCTAATCTTGGTTGATATCCAGCCCCATCTGTTGGGCTCTCTCCTTTAAGTGAGTCAATATTTCCAATGTCTTTTGTTCATTTTCCCCTATAATATCTTTATCATCTGCATAACCAAGCAGCTTGGATGTTCCTCCAATTTCATATTCCTCCTTTACCCTCCTTATACTTTCTCTAGAGCCAGATTGAAGTGTGCGTGTGTGTGTGTGTGTGTGTGTGTGTGTGTGTGTGTGTGTGTGTGTGTCGTGGCCAAAGAAGAAGATAAATGCTGACATTCTACAAGATTTGCCTTAAGAGATGTGGAAAATATGGAGACAGACAGACAGACAGACAGACAGACAGACAGACAGACAGACAGACAGACAGACAGACAGACAGCCAGCCAGCCAGCCAGCCAGCCAGCCAGACAGACAGACAGACAGACAGACAGCCAGCCAGACAGACAGACAGACAGACAGACAGACAGACAGACAGACAGCCAGCCAGACAGACAGACAGACAGACAGACAGACAGACAGACAGACAGACAGAGAGACAGCCAGACAGACAGACAGACAGACAGACAGACAGACAGACAGACAGACAGACAGACAGACAGACAGACAGACAGACAGCCAGACAGACAGACACCTTGTATGAGTACAGGAGCCACTTTCTTGCGGCGAATTCAACAACTGGTGCTGGCCTTATATTTGCACAGACCAATCTGCACTGGATGGGCGACATGATCAGTATCACACCGGCCACTTCTACTTCCGAGGCCATCTTCTGGTACCCAGTGAAGGCTGGGTCGAGTTGAGAATTCAGGTTCAAAATACATTCGTTTCGATGGGGATTTAAACACATGACCACCGGCACGGCAGGCAGACTTGTTTTTGTATACATGTACCAAAGAATTCCTAACAACGTTGCGTGACCTGTGGAGGACGTTGTAATCAACCCCACGTTGACTTTCTAGCAATTGCACGTACAGTAGTTGTCAATTGCTTTATGCATGAGAATTCAACGTTTAAGTCTAACTGAACAGTGTATGGAATGAACCGTCTATCGCGTCGTCATCGCAGCGGTAGTAAACCAGTTAGCCCTATGGCCACGCTTACTTCTAAGAGAAAGACATGCTGATGACGTGACACCGAAAGTCTAAGAGAAGGACATAATGATCACGTGACACCGAAAGCCTAAGGGAATGATATGATGATGACGCGACAACGAAAGCGTAAGAGAAGGACACTGATGACTTGACACCGAAAGCCTATGAGAAGGACATACTGATGCCGTGACCCGAAAGCCTATGAGAATGACATGATAATGACGTGACACTCAAAGCCTACAAGAAGGACATGCTGATGACGGACACCGAAAATGAATATCTCGATGTTGTTTATCGGAGCAAGTTCTCCTGCAGTGGGAATCCGACACGGGGTTCCATGTCTGTAAGCGGGTGTGCTATATAGAAACATATTCCATACCACCGAATATTCTATTTAAAAGGTGAAATCATTTTAGTGCGATGTTGCAATCAGGTGTCGCTGGCAATGCACTTACTTCCCCTTATTTCATACCACATTACCTCTTTCAGAGCTGCCAACAATCTCTGATGAACCGTTTTCGTGTGAATTGTGTTTGATTTCATCCGTTGTACACACAAATATCCTTGTAATAAGCCAGGTCTTTTTAAGTTGCCGCCCTGGATATCTCTCTCCCTCCATCTTTGTGCGCATGTGCTGCGGTGTGCCTGTTTATGATTTAATCTATATCCTCTACAGCAACCCAATACAGATTTTATATTCTTTTTTCATTCATGAAAATTCTTTTTGTGATTTTCATATTGGGTACTGTCTATTCGCACACCCCAAAGTACTTAAGTTTTGTTATTAAAGAGAAGATATTACAATCATTTGAAATTGTCAAAATCTGAAGTCTGAGTTAAATAATATAAGTGTTTTCTTATGTTGTCCAGATTTGTCTTCATTTCCAGAAGTACATAATGCTTTATTGCAGTTCGCATTTTATCTGAAATTTTGAAAATTGTGATGCTAAAGGAGCATATTCTCACGTGAACGAATGGTCTTTGATAGTTGGCGAGTCCACTAGAAGACTGAGCTTTAGCTCTCAATACTGGTGTTGTGGTGCCCTGGTTGTTTGAGCCCTGCGAAGGGTTTCCATCTATTGGAGCTAGGTAGGTCTTAAAGGACCTACCTCCGAGGCGAGATGTTGCAGTGCTCTCCTTCCCAGCTCCGGGCTGAGCGTGAGCTGTGTCAAACAACTGACCATCTGCGAGTACGCATGCAAGGATGCAGCCAGGTCATGATGCAACACCGTGTACACGGACTGGCTGAGACTAGTAGTAGTAGTAGTAGTAGTAGTAGTAGTAGTAGTAGTAGTAGTAGTAGTTCTAGTAGTAGTAGTAGTAGTAGTAGTAGTAGTAGTAGTAGTTCTAGTAGTAGTAGTAGTAGTAGTAGTAGTAGTAGTAGTAGCAGTATTAGTAGTAGTAGTAGTAGTAGTAGTAGTAGTAGTAGTAGTAGTAGTAGTAGTAGTAGTAGTAGTAGTAGTAGTAGTCGTAGTAGTAGTAATAGTCATTGCGTATAGATGCATTAGGTTACCTACATCTGTTGGACAGATGTAATCGGTTGCAGACCAAACACGTAACAGCTGATACCAAATCATTACAGCTTACATCCGCCTTTCGACTATTATGAAGCCTTCAATGTTAAACTTGACACTAACAACACTCGAGGGAAACAGTGAAGTACCATAAACGCAATGCCTAGAACGAGCTCTAAACATACAGATAATAGATAAGTTCAGAAACAGTGGCATCAGCAGAACAGACCACCAATAGTTATCAATATTACCGTTTGCCCCGTCAACTGCTGAAGGCGTTCATGTCTCGCCTTGTATCACAGTACTTGATGTTCTAGGTCAATGGTTCTCAACCTTAGTTGGCCCATTCGCCCCCTCCCCCCTCCCTTAAGCATATATTCAGAACGTCATCCCCATCTTTCGTATTTCCTCCCTATAAATCACCCTCCCCCTCCCCCCGCCCCTACAAAGTATACGTAAAACTGAAAGCTAAATTTAATAACACATACTAGAACAAGTCTAGACGTCTACATAAAACGTGATGTGCGGATCTACTTACGTTACAAAACGAATTTCAGACGGGTGAGAAGTGCAGAACTGTGATGCATGGAGGGAAACACAATATCAAGTAATCGGTTCTTGTACTAACGCGATCTTCAAATAATCTTAATTCCCCCCCCCCCCCCCCCCCCCAAGACCCTAAAAATTCCTCCTTGGGGGGGGGGGGGGGATTCCCCACCGGTTGAGAACCACTGTTCTAGATGAACTCTAAAGACGATATTCCTGTATGCCATCATCTCAGTCCATCCAACATAATTATTCTGGGTCTGCATATGCTTCTTTTCCCACCTATCTTTCCAGTTGTCACGATGATTTTCATTGCCTCTGTTCTCACCACATAACCATATAATGCTGTTTGTCTCTTTCTTATAATTGTACATTGTCTTCCAATTTCATTAGCCGCCTCCAGGTAATAGTTGCTAATTATTCTGACAGTCTAGGATATTCGCGAACTTCGTATCAATAACCACATATTCGCTGATTCTAAGCTCTTCCTAATTTGTTCATTCACGTTCCACCATTTACTGGCATACACAAAAAAAGTTCTATATAATGTTTGAGCACTCTTTGTCGTATAGTAAACAATAGTGACTAATCAATAGCACACACAACAATTCGAATGGTTCAGTCGTGAAACAAGATTTTCACAAGACATCGGCAACAAAGGGCACTAACACTTAAACACGAAGAAAACATAGCAAGGGATGGCTTCGCATGGACTGTTAGAATATAAGTGCCAATAAATACCACCAGGTATACATCAATTAACAGAGCCTTCTACTGATGTCTGTTCTTAACCTGTCTCTGGAAAGAAAACAAACATATAGAACAAGACGATATGAAGATTCACATTCTATCTCTCCTCTATACGGGATTGGTCAATGTGACTTACTACAGGAAAAGTGTAGTAGAGGACTTCCGGTCCTCAACATGGCTGTTAGGCATTGAACCGTTTAGGCCTCTGGCTTGTTTATGCTTGTGGCTACGGTTTGCATTCGCATTTCCTCATGTTGGACTGATAGTATATGGTTCCGTCGCCCTGCTACTGAGTGAGTGCGTGGCGCAACACTGTGAGCTGTGAATTTCGTATGGATTGCTTTTAGATCTGTCCGCTGTTGTTTGCACAGTGAAATGCATGTTCGGAACAATGGCCGGCTGTCGCTGAATTGACTAGGTTGCCTTTTTGGTTCACGAATGCATTTTTCAGGAGACTCATTGGAGTCGTCGCTGGAGCTAAGGAGTTCGTGCTTTGTTCGGCACTTTCGGAGTGTAGCTCTGCGGAAAGAGGCCAAGCCATGTGGGATAAAATCCGGGTCAATGAAGTCTTTCTGGTGACTGCCGATTCCATCGACGATGAACTGTATTTTTCGTAGAGGACGTTTGTGTTAGCATTCTGGCGGCGGCATTTTGCACAGTGCATCTTGCGGGTTGTTGGATTGCTTAGACTCCTGTCTGTTCCACTTTTCACATTTGGCAGTGAGGAGCATTTTGTGTGATATTCACTGGCACCGGAAAGGAGCATAATAGGGACGACCCGTTGCCGTGAAGTTGGAACCGCGACTAACTAACTAAGAGTGTAATAGAGCCGGCCCGTAGTTTCATCGCGATGTTACTTAGAACATAAAGAGTGTAATAAGGCCAGCGTGTAGTGTCGTCGCCATGTTACATAGTATTTATAAGAACCAGCAAACAGTTTTGCCTTGCGTAATATTTAGAACAGAAAGAGCCAAACAAATCAATGCGTCTATGTTAAATAATGCAAAGGACTCGTCAACAAGCCTTACTCGCATAGGGCACATTATGCTAGACCCATATTTGTATAGATCAATCGGCACTGGGTGGGTAATGAGGTCAGTACTTTCAAACACATTTCCGGACACCCATTTTACACCTGGGAGTTCAGGTCCATTTAACAACTGTGCGGGTGGGGATTGAAGCCATGGCCACAGGGCCGACAATTCTAGAGCAAGGGTGGCCAACTTTTTCAGCAGGCGGGCCAAATTTCAGAAATAATATTTCCGGCCGGGCCAGGAACCAAATGTTTTTAAATTTTTTGTTAATTAAAGTAAACAAGCAAGCGTGCTACAGCTTCGACCACATCGTCGTTTCCCACTCCGCGGGCCACAACATGACTCCCGGCGGGCTGTATGCGGCCCGCGGGCCTCGTGTTGGCCACCCCTGGTCTAGAGTCTAGCCACGACGCTACCACGGCTCATGGTAACACGTGTTAATGGTGTGAAATTGTATGATAACTATTTAGGCAGATTGCTATATTAAATATGTAGAAATAGCACGAAGTCTTGCGTTCCGAGCGATGACATCTTAGTTATATGTGGAATCGGCGATGTATTGTGAGTATATGTGGAATCTGTGATGTATTGTGAGTATATGTGAAATATGTGATGTATTGTCAGTATATGTGGAATTTGTGATGTAATGTGTGTATATGTGGAATCTGCGATGTATTGTGGGTATATGTGGAATTTGCGATGCGTCGTGATTATATATGGAATCTGCGATGTCTTGTAAGTGATGTGTTAGGAATCAATGAACGAACCAACGGGTCAATAATTCACAGGGATATGATCTTACTATTTATGTAGGTTGGTATTAGAAATATGTAGGATAAGCACACACATTAATATTCCATGGACAGAATATACTGGCCTTAAGTCCTGAGAGGAACACGGTAGCTAGATGTGGAGTGTGTCATGTATTGTAAGCGATGTGCAAGGAATCAACGAAGGAATCAACGGGACAATAATTCACAGGGATAAAAGCTCTACTTGTACCGGGACAGCTGCCGATGATCAATAGAACCAAGCAAACCAGCCAACGATGGAGATCCATGTGAGCAGTAATGTTGACGTTTGAATGGGGACATCCGTCTTGTATTGCAACCTTCTCTCCCAGATTTGGCTGCTACGTTGTTCAATTCCCTCCGTCTGTCCACCCTACAGATCGATGCACCAGTTTGTGAGTCAGTCTGGAGGAAGTATGGAATGAAAGAAAGGATCGTTGAATGTTTAACAGTGAATATCTTCTATAAGAGGTAGCGGTGGAACATACATAATATGGCATCCAGAGTAATGTTGAGTATATGTAGACAGTCAATTTCCAATCATAAATTGACTAGATATAGTCACACAGTCTATATCCTAGTTTACATTCATTAGATACAGACAACTATTTTATTTCACGTTCTATATTAATTACGTATTTGCAGACAGATCTATAAAACCAGCCTATTTCAGAGCTTACACTGATTATATGTAAAGACATAGCCTATTTCAAATATATAATATATATATATATATATATATATATATATATATATATATATATATATATATATATATATATATATATATATATAATACACTACCTACTTCGAGTCTTACATTTGTTATGTATATAAAAACTATCATGTCTTACTTTGATTATCCTTAGAGAAACAACATGTTTTAAGTATTCCAAGGATTATATATAGAGAGAAATGGCTTATTTCAAGTGTTACATTTATATTTATAGATAAATAGCCTATTTGAAGTTTTAACTGCATTAAATATATAGAAACAACGTATTTAAGGTCTTACATAGAATATATGTAGACAGGCAGCCTAATTCAAACGGGTTACTTGAGATATGTTCGTCTTAAAAGTTACTTTATGTGTAACATAGTTTACCACGGAGGAAGGCATGCATAAGTGAGAGAGGGAAAGTGGGTGAGAGTGAGTGAGAGACTGTGTGAGAGAGTTATAGTGAGAGAGAGAGTGTGTGAGAGAGAAAGTTAAAGAGAGAGTGAAGGAGAGAGAGGGTGAAGGAGTGAATAAGAGAGGTGTAGTGAGAGTTAGATAGAATACGAGAGAGAGATCGAGAAAGAATGAGAATGAGACAGAGTGAGATAGTGTGAGAGAGTATGTGTGAGTGAGTGAGAGAGTGATAATAAGATAGATAGATAGAGAGAGAGAGAGAGAGAGAGAGAGAGAGAGAGAGAGAGAGAGAGAGAGAGAGAGAGAGAGAGAGAGAGAGAGTAGAAATGGAGAGTGAACGAACGAAGGAACGAACTTTATTTTCAAAGGTCACAAATTGGGCACGCAGGCCTATCTTACATTCGGCCGTTCAAACCACTCATCTTTCCTAGATCAAGCATCTAATGTGCATGTCACATTCACATTCACTGAATCACATCACTTAGTGAATAAAGTAAAGATAAAGGAGACGATGTTATCAAGAAAGACAGAAAGAAATAATAAAAGAACGAAAGACAGAAAGTAAGCAAGAAAAGAAAGAAAGAAAAAAGGAAAGAACATTTTAACGAATAAATAATGGCATTAAGAAACGAAACAAACTTGAGAAACAGAATCCCATTCAAGGGACATTCCCATTGAAAACAATAACAATTATATAAAAATACACACACAGGTAGACGCGTTCGCGCGGAAAATAGAGAGTAAGAGGGAGAAAGAGGGTGAGAGTAGAAAGATATATTCAGGGAGAGATGCCGGAGATAGCGAGATGAGAAAGAGAGACGGAGAGAAAGAGATTGAGAGGGGGAGAGAGATAGTGAGAGCGATGGAGAGAGATGACCAGAGAGAGGGAGAGATAGAGGGAGAGAGAGAAAGATAGAGGGGGACAGATGGAGAGAGAAAGATGGAGAAATAACGAGGGAGAGAAAGGGGGTGAGAAAAAAATTAGACAGAGAGAAAGAATTGTTTAGAATACATAGGCAGTCAGTCAGATAGACAAGTGAAAAGAGAGACTGAAAGAGAGACTGATAGACTGACAGGCAGACAGACATACATAATAAGTCTGACATAAATACAGACATAGAAATAGAGAGACAGACAGAGATACACACTGAGAGATAGGCAGAGATACACACTGAGAGATAGGTAGAGATACACACTGAGAGATAGGTAGAGATACACACTGAGAGATAGGCAGAGATACACACTGAGAGACAGACAGAGATACACACTGAGAGATAGGTAGAGATACACACTGAGAGATAGGCAGAGATACACACTGAGAGATAGGCAGAGATACACACTGAGAGATAGGCAGAGATACACACTGAGAGATAGGTAGAGATACACACTGAGAGATAGGCAGAGATACACACTGAGAGACAGACAGAGATACACACTGAGAGATAGGTAGAGATACACACTGAGAGATAGGTAGAGATACACACTGCAAGATAGGTAGAGATACACACTGAGAGATAGGTAGAGATACACACTGAGAGACAGACAGAGATACACACTGAGAGATAGGTAGAGATACACACTGAGAGACAGACAGAGATACACACTGAGAGATAGGTAGAGATACACACTGAGAGACAGACAGAGATACACACTGAGAGATAGGTAGAGATACACACTGAGAGATAGGCAGAGATACACACTGAGAGATAGGTAGAGATACACACTGAGAGATAGGTAGAGATACACACTGAGAGATAGGTAGAGATACACACTGAGAGATAGGTAGAGATACACACTGAGAGATAGGTAGAGATACACACTGAGAGATAGGTAGAGATACACACTGAGAGATAGGTAGAGATACACACTGAGAGATAGGTAGAGATACACACTGAGAGATAGGTAGAGATACACACTGAGAGATAGGTAGAGATACACACTGAGAGACAGACAGAGATACACACTGAGAGATAGGTAGAGATACACACTGAGAGACAGACAGAGATACACACTGAGAGATAGGTAGAGATACACACAGAGAGACAGACAGAGATACACACTGAGAGATAGGTAGAGATACACACTGAGAGATAGGCAGAGATACACACTGAGAGACAGACAGAGATACACACTGAGAGATAGGTAGAGATACACACTGAGAGATAGGTAGAGATACACACTGAGAGACAGACAGAGATACACACTGAGAGATAGGTAGAGATACACACTGAGAGATAGGCAGAGATACACACTGAGAGACAGACAGAGATACACACTGAGAGATAGGTAGAGATACACACTGAGAGATAGGTAGAGATACACACTGAGAGATAGGTAGAGATACACACTGAGAGATAGGTAGAGATACACACTGAGAGATAGGTAGAGATACACACTGAGAGATAGGCAGAGATACACACTGAGAGACAGACAGAGATACACACTGAGAGATAGGTAGAGATACACACTGAGAGATAGGTAAAGATACACACTGAGAGATAGGTAGAGATACACACTGAGAGATAGGCAGAGATACACACTGAGAGATAGGCAGAGATACACACTGAGAGATAGGTAGAGATACACACTGAGAGATAGGCAGAGATACACACTGAGAGATAGGCAGAGATACACACTGAGAGATAGGTAGAGATACACACTGAGAGATAGGCAGAGATACACACTGAGAGATAGGTAGAGATACACACTGAGAGATAGGCAGAGATACACACTGAGAGATAGGCAGAGATACACACTGAGAGATAGGTGACATATAGGCAGAGATACACACTGAGAGATAGGCAGAGATACACACTGAGAGATAGGTAGAGATACACACTGAGAGATAGGCAGAGATACACACTGAGAGATAGGCAGAGATACACACTGAGAGATAGGCAGAGATACACACTGAGAGATAGGTGACATATAGGCAGAGATACACACTGAGAGATAGGCAGAGATACACACTGAGAGATAGGCAGAGATACACACTGAGAGATAGGCAGAGATACACACTGAGAGATAGGCAGAGATACACACTGAGAGATAGGTGACATATAGGCAGAGATACACACTGAGAGATAGGCAGAGATACACACTGAGAGATAGGTAGAGATACACACTGAGAGATAGGTAGAGATACACACTGAGAGATAGGTAGAGATACACACTGAGAGATAGGCAGAGATACACACTGAGAGATAGGTGACATATAGGCAGAGATACACACTGAGAGATAGGTAGAGATACACACTGAGAGATAGGCAGAGATACACACTGAGAGACAGACAGAGATACACACTGAGAGATAGGTAGAGATACACACTGAGAGATAGGTAGAGATACACACTGAGAGATAGGCAGAGATACACACTGAGAGATAGGTAGAGATACACACTGAGAGATAGGCAGAGATACACACTGAGAGATAGGCAGAGATACACACTGAGAGATAGGCAGAGATACACACTGAGAGATAGGCAGAGATACACACTGAGAGATAGGTAGAGATACACACTGAGAGATAGGCAGAGATACACACTGAGAGATAGGCAGAGATACACACTGAGAGATAGGTAGAGATACACACTGAGAGATAGGCAGAGATACACACTGAGAGATAGGCAGAGATACACACTGAGAGATAGGTAGAGATACACACTGAGAGATAGGCAGAGATACACACTGAGAGATAGGTAGAGATACACACTGAGAGATAGGCAGAGATACACACTGAGAGATAGGCAGAGATACACACTGAGAGATAGGCAGAGATACACACTGAGAGATAGGCAGAGATACACACTGAGAGATAGGCAGAGATACACACTGAGAGATAGGCAGAGATACACACTGAGAGATAGGCAGAGATACACACTGAGAGATAGGTAGAGATACACACTGAGAGATAGGCAGAGATACACACTGAGAGATAGGCAGAGATACACACTGAGAGATAGGTAGAGATACACACTGAGAGATAGGTGACATATAGGCAGACATGTAGACAGCGTAAATTGGCAGAGAGACATAGACAGACAGTGAGAAAATTCAAGGATGGGTGGGCGGATAGATGAATGGATAGAGAGTGGATGGATGGATAGACGACAGGATGGAAAGATGGATGGATGAATATATAGGCAGAGAGACAGACAAACACAGAAACATAGGAAGTCCGTAGACACATACATATAAATAGGTAGATAGACAAACGCACATACAGACAAAAAGATTCATACATGTTAGATGTATAGTAGGAAGGATGTATGGGTGGATAGATGGACGGGCGGATGGACAGGCGGACGGACGGGTAGGCAGACAGGAGAAAGAAAGAACGAATGGATAGATGGATTATAGACAGACAGAAAGCCTGATAGACAGAAAGACTGATAGAGAGACAGACAAACGGTCGGACATACATAAAAGCAGGCTGATAAACAGATTGGCAAACCGATAAACAAAGAAAATATGACATAAAAGGAAACAAAGAAAATAAGCAAGAAGCATACAGTTAATGAATGAAAGACATTAAGCACACTTATCCAACACCTCCAACAATTACATAACTCGACTTGCAACATTACTTCCTCAATTACTCCATTAAGATTACATTTGGAGACTTTTTGACTGCATTATAAATTCTTCTCAATTCATTTTTCTTTTCAAATAAATTATCTCTAAATTTCGTTGATTCTTGAACATTTTTGTTTCATTCGCAGAGACGGATGTACAGAAATACTTCCACGGCTTGTACAATTAACTAGACTCAAAGAAAACCCATGATTTCAATTTTGTTAATTATTTTCATGCTTATTCAGTATTTTATAATCCAGCGAATATAAAAAGTGTAATGGATATTAAATCGCTTAATGATGTACCATTAACGGTTTTTGTGTACAATTGAGAAGTTCTACACGATCTGACATTTTCTTCTCAATTGGTGTGTCGTTAAAATTGAATTTTCTTTGAAAGGATGTGTTTAATTTGAAGTTTCATGAAATATAAATTTTCTGTAAACAAAAGCGATGTTTACATATTCGTTTTCTTTAAATATACGTTCACTTTAAATAGAAGTGCTCTTTAACTAAAACATTTGTTAAAATATAAGATTGCTTTTAATAGACATTTTAATTAAATAGAAGCTTTCTTTGAATAAAAGCTGTCTTTAAATATACGTTTTCATTTTAAAGAAAAAAAAGTAAATTACATATTCTTTACAGGATGTAGCAGTCAACCCCAGCATGTTTTGGCTGTTCGTGATTCCTGGCCAAGTACGACATTGCTTTCTGAATGACCGGCACCCATATATATATATATATATATATATATATATATCACATCTTGGTTTTATATATATATGTGTGTGTGTGTGTGTGTGTGTGTTTTGCATATCCTTTACAGGACATCGCTGTCAACATCAGCATCTTTCAGCTGATTGTTGATTTCTTGGCAAGATTACGCTCAGTAGTTTATCATTGCTTTCTGAGCGACCGGCTCCATACTCTCATAAGTCACTGGCGCGACTCGAACCGCATCCAATTCTCGTGCGCTCACGTCAACCACGAGAATATTCGGGGTTACGGGAGAAAGCACCGACACCCATACCATTTCACAAAAACAAAACTAAGGCGGTCTGTTGCTAAATCGCCCGTAGCTGTGTTTCGGACGCGGTATGCGGGTTTACGAACTGCGTCCGTAACCCCTTAACCACGAACACTTCCATAAAAAGAAAATGTATATTTAAGAAAAACTTCTATGTAAAGAAAATTTATATTTAAAGAAATTTTCTATTTCTAGAATAATTTATATTCAAGGAAAACTTAGAGAGAGGGAATACTTCTATTCAAAGAAAATGTATAGCAAAATTAAACTTCCGTTAAAAATATACTTAAACTTGAAGCTTTCCTTAAATAGAAATTTCATGGATTTTTTTTTTTTCTTTAATAGAAGGTTTCTTTAAATAGAAGTGTTCTTTAACTATACATTTTATATTTTAATTTAAAAGTTTAGTCTAAACAGTAGTTATGTTTTTAAATTGTTGTTTGAAATAAAGTAACGTTAAATTATGCAATCCTAAATAGTAATCTATTGGCAATGGTTTATTAATTATTTTCATACTCTTATTTGGTCGATGTCCTTCTGCCTTCTCTACGCGGTTTGTGAATCTCCGTTAATCCGCCCAGTTGCCCTGTTTACATCTTGGTGAACTGATGTTTATGGTGAGTTTATATTCTCTATGTTTATAGATCAACGGTCATTTTTTGTATCTATTATGCGTGATGAATGTTTATATTAAACTTTCTATGATCTCAGTTTATGTGGATTATGTTTCTATTGTATTTTCAATGATCTAGCCTAAGGTTGATTATGTTTCTATTCTATTTTCTACGATCTAATTACAAGGGGATGATGTTCCTATTCTATTTTCTACGATCTACTTACAGGTGGATGATGTTTCTATTCCATTTTTCTACGATCTAATTACAAAGGGACGGTGTTTTTATTCCATTTTCTACGATCTAATTACAGGTGGATGGTGTTTCTATTCCATTTTCTACGATCTAATTACAGGTGGATGATGTTTCTATTCAACCATTCCTGTCTTTAGCTATCCCACGCAGCTCTGCCCGTGTTCTTTCCAAATTGCTAATGTCTGTTTCTACTTCTCCCCGACATTTTTATATCTTCCTCTATTTCGTTTGCCCTGTGAGTATCTTCCTCTATTTCGTTTGTCCTGTGAGTTTCCTTGCTGTTCTAGTTACACTATTGCTCAAATATAATTTTGGTTGTTGATTTTTTTTTAAAATGTGGCTACCGGTGCCAGTCTTTTCTTCACCTCTTTATTCTTTGGTATTTGTCTAGTTCTCGCCATTTGTGGGTAGGTTGTATTATTTGTATTGCATAGACTTCTTCCTTCAACATGCACTATTTGCACACAGGGTCTCCTGTTTTTCGTCTGTATCCGAGACGACTAAATATCCTACCTCACTATCGAGGATATTAGCTTCATAAGCGATATCATAAGTGCCAAATAAGGTTAGTTAGTTGCATACCCTTTACAGGACGTCGCAATCAACCCCAGCATTTTTGTCTGTTTGTGATGTTTAGGCATGTTCAGTAGTTTGCCTATTGATTTCTGAACGACCGAAACTCAAACCATTGCTTGAAAACTGCTTCCAAATCGGCCTGCTTCTAAATCGTCCGCAGTGTGTTTCAAATGCGCCATGGGAGGTTAAGAATTGCCTTTGTAAACCCTTCGTCACAGAGACGACTACGTATAAGCTTTAAGAATCATACAAGTTAAAATTCGTAACTCTAACATACTTACCAATAAAATGATGTCATTTGTAATGAGAAAAAGAGTGTTGAGTTGCTACATAGAATCTGTACTTTTCTTATGGATGTGGAACGTGAGCAATGAGCAGACAGGCTGAAAATCACCTGATGGCTGTGGAAATGTGGTTTCTGAGGAAAAATGCAAAGAATACTATGGACAAACAGAAACACCAAAGAGCAAGTCCAACAAGAAACAATTGAAAACCGCAAACTGATTAGAGAAATTAGACGTAGACATTCACACTTTTTTGGCCGCGTTATGAGAAGAAATACATTGGAGAAGTTGGCTTATCAGCATGGCACATGATAATAATGAACATTATTCGACGAGTGAACTGGATCTCAACTGAGCCGATGGTGGTCACCGAGTGTATTCATTCCACGGGTAGAGCCCGTGACCTTGGATATACTCACGGGTAAAGTCCATGACCTTGGGTGGCATTTGTTTGAAAGGAAGCAAACCGAACACGAATGCATGACAAAGTCTGACACACTGGCAGTCAATGTGCATAAACAAGTGTGACACATTGTCACAGTGTGAACAGAGATTAACAAGCCAGTGATCAAGTATAAAATGGTTTATTCTTTCATAGATGACAAAGGTTTTAGGTTGGACTCCACTCAGGTCGAATGCTCGGTCCCAACTGCCCATACCAACCCAATACGTCACGATTGAGCATCTCTCCCCCTTTCAGTCTCAATGCTCAATCGTGCTGTATCTGTGTTTCCCACTAGATCCTAATAATACCCAATACTGTTACACCTCCCCATGTTAATTAAAGAATTTTCCTTTTAAAGGAAAAATCTTTACTCCAAATCCCCATACTCTATTCTCTCTTTGTCTTCTAATCTTTCCTAAATCAAGTTTGAATAAATAAATTATCTTTTACTCTTCTCCCAGTGATATGGTCTGCCAATAACCTCCCCATATACTTCTTCTTCGCCTTTTATTTATATAATACCACGGTTAATCCAACCAGTCCTTCTTTCCTTTTTATTTCCCTAACATTACATAGTCAACTACTACATAATTCTTCATTTCTGGCTCTTTCTGGTTACCTGTATCAAATATACATATTATAAGAACAGCTCATAAATTCTTTATCGAAATCTTTGAGCTCATGAAATTTCTCATTCTTTACTATTCTGGTTCTTTCTTGCTCATCTAGTTTCCTGTATCAAATATACACATTATAAGAACAGCTCATAAATTCTTTATCGAAATTTTGAAAAAA
>JACEFZ010023726.1:0-23439 GCA_014155875.1 Cepaea nemoralis
GTCATGTGATGCTATGAAGCTACCTTGGCTATCTGCAGTGTAGTTCCACCAAGGTCACTACCATGTTATAATGCTATAATTTTCAGGAGATAAACAATAATTCAAACAGGCATTAACTATTCTGGAACGTTTTGAAGCTACCTGCATTAACTTTTAAAGGATGTATAGAATATTTTATGTTTAGTGAAGGGTATTTTTTCTCTCTGAGTTTTTGTACATTATTAAGTTATTTCTGAGGTTTTTTTTTCTCTAAATCTGTATTGATGTTGTACATGATTATAAGGGGAATACTTACAAATTCTAACCTTAAAAAATTAAATAAGGTTTGGTATAAGTTACCGGCCATGATAATTTCCTCATGTTGTTTGTGTTGGCCAGTCATCCTTTAAGAGTTAAGATATATAAAGGCAAAATATTTATACATTGTGAAGAAACCAAAGTAAGATATATAATACAATCATGCAATGATTCTACTTGCAGCTCAACAAGGCGTTACAAAATTTTGGTAAGTATTAGAGACACAATTAGTGATTTTCTTGAAGTATTGCATTTTAAAATATTCCAAAGAGAGTCTGTGTTAGACATTACAGGTAGTTTTTGTCATACACTCGCTAGACTGTGTAAAGTGTAAATATGCTATTTGTTTCAAGCCATTGCACCCATACTGCCATATACCTGTGATTCATGCACTCTGAATAACAAGATTAGAAAAAAAAAATCAAAGGATGCAGATTTGGGGATTATTCCTAGAATGCTAAGAATTCCATTAAGCAGCTAAGAAGACTAATATTCAATTATGGTAGAGACAAATTTACAAAGAATACACACGCATCAAAACCAGGCAGTTGTTATTTTCAGGCCACAATAGGGGTCTCCATAGTGAAGTGGCTAAGACATCTGTCTGCCTTGTGCTCTGAAGGAGCTTGAGTCATTCCAGGACAGTGTTAAGATCATAAGTGACATTTTTTGGGAGACTGCTGGGGATCATCGCTAAAGCTACAGAATGTGTGTTTTATGCGATGCTCTCGGCAAGTGTCTTCAGATGGGGTAAAACTCGGTGCAGTAAAGTCAACCTTCCTGACCTTGAGCCACATTAGAGAAGAGAATAAGAGAAAATTCGAAAATCTTAGGAGACACAGAACATCCAAGATAACATGGAAGAAAACTGAAAAAGGAGGAATGTGAAAACTATAGAAAAGATAGCAATTGATAAAAAGAAAAATTTTAATTGATCGTGAGTGCATTGAAGCACACTCAACATGGTAGAAAACTGTGAATAAGTTGAGTCAAGAATCAACATCCCAACACTCAGGACATTCCCACATGTGCTCCATCCTCATTTTCAACAGCTAGCAAAGAGTGCTAATACTAATGGTACCAGCTGTAATCTGATTATGTGTTTGTCTGACCTGTCCTTGGAGTCCTGAATGTTGGCCAGATCCTCTGGTCACTTTCATCTGCATATTTCAGGGTGAAGAACAGGAACAGCTAGAAAAAAGTGAGAGGTGATATGTAGGGAAACGAAATACCTTTAAACATGCAGGGATTCAGTCATGATTAAGAAAGGACATCAACTAGGAAGGACATCAACTAGGAAGGACATCAACAAGGAAGGACATTCAATTGCAGAAGTGAAAAACAGAGAAATAGAGAGTACATAACAGAGTTATATAAAGGCAACACATTTAGAGACCCAACTAAATTGCAACATAGAAGAGATAGATTGGAAAGAAGACAAAATACTAATAATGAAAGCAACATTTGGTTCCCAACTCAAAAACAAAAGGGATTGATGAAAAACTGATAGGACTAATAAATGTTTACAAGAAATAGCATCAGAGCAAATAAAGTAGACAGGTGAGGCCCTAAAAGACTTTCTGTTTCATCACATTCACAGCATATACTGCGGTGGAATATGGCCAGCTGATCAAACTGTAACAATCCTTATGCCTGTACCTGACACAAAAAAGCCTCATAAAATTGTATGTGATCAACTTCGTACTAGGAGTTTGATAGCTTTATCATGTATAAGGTCATTTGTAGAACATCACTATCACTACAACACACTGAAGACCTTCTCAATCATTCATACATTCGTGCGAGAGAGAGAGAGAGAGAGAGAGAGAGAGAGAGAGAGAGAGAGAGAGAGAGAGAGAGAGAGAGAGAGAGAGAGAGAGAGAGAGAGAGAGAGAGAGATTAAAATATCAGACTTTTAGCCTGAAAATAATGCATTTACTCACCTGGCAGTCTGAAACCCTAACCCCCTACAAAGTACTGACATTGGAACTGTACACACTTCTTCCAGCTGTCCAGCCATTATTGGAGGCATTTCAGGAAGGCCTCTTTGGGTATGGAGTACAGCGTAATGTCTTCTCATAACTCAAATCAGGTTGCCTTCAGTAGCATTTACTAGCCTGGGGAACATGCTCAGGAGAGCATACAACCTGATGTACCCAAGGAATCTTGTGTTTGCTCAAGACAGCCTGAATCAGATGCGAAGAATGTGAATGAGCAGACCTATGGGTAATGGGAACTTGGCAGCTCATCATGATAACAAACCCACCCAAAGAGACCAAAATATTACCATTATTTTTACTGGCACCTGGCCATGTTGACAGATGATAGTTTGTTACATTGTGCTTCAGTAAAGACATAATACCAGGGACCAGGGATGAAGTTATACCTTTCCATAGCACAAAGCCTGGCCTGAATTGTAGAGACCATGTGTTGCTCATGCAGCATGATCCCTCTCTCGGCCTGTCTAGTTTACTCCAGAGGACAGGTAACACCAATACATCTGGAGCAAGTCCAACTGCAGAAGCTGCTGGATCAGTAAAGCTGTGCTCTAACTGTCCGCCTGTTGGACCTTCAATCCCAAACCAGATGCCACCCAAGGCTTAGGCCCTATCGTAATTTTAGAGATTGTTTTAATTGCCAGGTGCTACCCAAGGCTTAGGCCCTACCGTAATTTTAGTGATTGTTTTAATTGCTGTTATTTTAATGGTTGTATTTTCTAATTTTGTTGACATTATCCAGGGAAAGTTTTGGTTATTTGAACTCGGAAGGTAAAGATCTACCATCAGATGATATAAAGTTTGCACAGAAGAGAGCTATGCAGCTAAATGTGACTTTACAGTGTGGTAAGTCTCTTGGTCATTAGAAGCCCAATGCCTTCCTTTTGAATTGTGATATTTTATTAACATGACGATTTCCTTCTTCTTCCTTGTTCGTCCATGAAAACAGATCTTGGTTGTGTTGTGTCCTTTTGTCAAGAAGCTATGATATTTAAGCCTTTTGCCTAAAACATTCATGTTCAGTAAAGTTTATGTTTAACCAGGTTTACTTCCATTTCAAGAAAGTACTGGAGAGTATGCGAAAGGCCATCATGGTCTCATACTTGATGAAGGGAAATTCCCAACTGCACCTCCATGTGGTGGAGGACAAACAAGCCACAGATTGTGTGATAAATGTAGCTCTGGATTCCAAATATCCACCAGTATAAGTACAACTGAACAGAACAGGGACTCACCTTTCCTGACAGTCAGAAATTGCTGTCACAAGCAGAGGTAACATAGACCCATGTGGATGTAGAAGTCCAGGGGAAAGCATCACATTATCTTCCAGTCTGAAGCAGAACAGATCAAAGTTACAGAATGACCTTAATGGTTGAATTAGGACATCCTCGTCCATTAGAGATTATCACAAGTCACAGGTGATAACAGACAATCATGTAGCTACTGATGGCAGTCCTTGCCCTGAATAAATTACTTAGCGTTGTAAAAGTGATTCTTGCTAAAATTGATTATTTAACTGATTCTGTTTTTAGTTTGTTTGGTATTTTAGACAATGTAGTAGGAAACGCCCTATTATTCTGATCACAAGTTGCAATTTACTATGGTAAATCACTATTTAAAATGGTAAAAAACAGTAAACATGTCTTTAAACAGAATTACTATTAAACCTATGAATTTGTAGATATAAGAAAAGTAACTGAAAATGACCTTAAAAATGGTAAAAACAGTTAAAATGTGTTTAAACCGAATCACAATTAAAAGTCACTTTCAGTATCTTTTCTTATTTCTAAAAATTCATAGGTTTCCTCAACAAATAGACTGTCACACGATATTGATAGTAAACAATTCCTGTGTGAGAAATTGTGACCACTGTATCTGTCTCACAAAACAAATAATAAATGGTCGACTAGTTTCAGTGTCCGCTGTATGAAAGCATATGCTTTAATGTTTACTTCTTCCAGGTTACATTTGGGTACATACATTTAAGTGGAATGAGAAATACCAAAGAAACTAATACACAGAAGAATATGTAAAACAGGGAAACAAAACCAATAAAAATAGAGGTTCTAGAAAAGCTGGGAATGAAAAAAGAGTTAATGAAAGAAATAAAATAGAGGCAAGCAAAATATTTTGGCCATGTTGAAAGACATAACACTCTTATAAAAACCATACTGCAGGGGTTAAGGTTGAAGGCAAGCGAGCAAAAGGTAGACACCAATACAAGTCTCAGACATGTATCTTATACTATTTCTCTCTCTCTCTCTCTCTCTCTCTCTCTCTCTCTCTCTCTCTCTCTCTCTCTCTCTCTCTCTCTCTCTCTCTCTCTCTCTCTCTCTCAAACATGTATCTTAAACTGTATTTCTCTCTCTCAGACATGTATCTTAAACTATTTCTCTCTCTCTCTCTCTCTCTCTCTCTCTCTCTCTCTCTCTCTCTCTCTCTCTCTCTCTCTCTCTCTCTCTCTCTCTCAAACATATATCTTAAACTGTATTTCTCTCTCTCAGACATGTATCTTAAACTATTTCTCTCTCTCTCTCTCTCTCTCTCTCTCTCTCTCTCTCTCTCTCTCTCTCTCTCTCTCTCTCTCTCTCTCTCTCTCTCTCTCTCTCTCTCTCTCAAACGTGTATCTTAAACTGTATTTCTCTCTCTCAGACATGTATCTTAAACTATTTCTCTCTCTCTCTCTCTCTCTCTCTCTCTCTCTCTCTCTCTCTCTCTCTCTCTCTCTCTCTCTCTCTCTCTCAAACATGTATCTTAAACTATTTCTCTGTCTCAAACATGTGTCTTAAACTGTATTTATCTTCCTCAGACATGAATCTTAAACTATTTCTTTCTCTCAGACATGTCTCTTAAACTATTTCTCTCTTTCAAACATGTATCTTAACTATTTCTCCCTCTCATGCATGTATCTTAAACTATTTCTCTTTCCGAAACATATCTCTTCTCTCAGACATGTATCTTACACTATTTCTGTCTCTCAAACATGTATCTTAAACTATTTCTCTTTCCGAAACATTTCTCTCAGACATGTATCTTACACTATTTCTGTCTCAGACATGTATCTTAAACTTATTTCTGTCTCTCAGATATTATCTTAAACTATTTCTCTCTCTCAGACATGTTTCTTACGCTGTATTTCTCTGTCTTAGACATGTGTCTTATACTGTATTTCTCTTCCTCAGACATGTTTCTGAAACTATTTCTCTTCCTCAGACATGTGTCTTAAACTGTATTTCTCTCTCTCAGACATGTGCCTCAAGTGGAGAATGATCCCGTTCAACTCCAACAATGTTGGTAAAGAATTCCCAGACCACTGGGTCTGCACAATGAACCCTGATCCACAGTACAACACGTAAGGCAGCTGTTCAGTGTTCTGTTTCTGTGTGAAGTGATCAGGGTAACTTCCATTTAGATAGCTGGCTGATAAGATTATAAGGCACTGCCTACAAAAACACTTCAAATATTTGTTTAATGTGTGAATGTTATATTTGAATGTCAGATGAGTAATGTTTCTTTCCTGTTTTTGTTTGTTTATAAAGACTTTTATCAAAAGGTTTGTTTTTGTATATGTCATTTGTTCATCAAGTTTCCTTTTTCTTCTGCTCCTCTTGATCCCATGTAGGCCCTCAAACAACACATGCTAAGTCATTTGATCTTTAACCGTTGCATGTAGCTCCCCCCATTTCCTCTCAATTTATTCATATATCTCCAATTCTCTTCTCCATGTGTTTTTAAGCCTCACTCTATTTTATTTGCTGTGTGGGTTCTATAGAAAGGATTTTTTAGTTACACTGTTATGAGGAGCCCCTGGCCTAGTGGCTAAGCTCAACATCAGTGATTCTTTTGTACCATTTTAGTCCTATTCTGTGCTTTCCTAACACTAGAAGATTTGTGGAAGTGAAAAGAAATCAAAATTAGCAGGAAACTTAGAATATTCAACTCTAGTGTTAAATCTTTACTATGATGTGAATCAGAGACTTAGAGAACAACTAAAACAGTTACTAATAAAATACAAACATTCATTAACTGGTGCCAGCACAGAATGGAAGGAATAAAATAATATGACAGAATACTACAGAGTCATAGGAAAGAACTAAACAGATTCCTGTGAATAAAGAGGTGAGGAAATGATGCTGCCACTGGTTAGTATTCACATTGAGATCACCAGAGGATAGTGTAACTAGAAATTCTCTTGTCTGGACTCGCAGGGCGAATGAAAAAGTGAGAGACCTAAGAACACTATGGAGAAGACAAGGGCAGAGATGAATAATGTGGGGAGAGCATGGGGAGATGCAGGAGGTGGCAACGGATAGGATGGCCCTGTGAGAGTTGGGTGATAGCCTACCTCCCAATAGGAGATCAAAGGCAAAAGAAGAAAAAAGAATAACCGAATTTGGAAGTTGCATAGTGCAGTAACTAGCATGTTTCCTCTCAGCTCTATAGACTTTAGTTCAAATCCCCAATACAGCAGTTGTTTGTTAAAAAAAAATTGACCTGGGTCCCAGGTCAACCCATCATAAAATTGTTACAGGAAAGTGTGATAGAAGGTAGAAGCAAGCAGCTGGACTGATGCTGACAATGCCACCCATCCAGTGCCAGTGAGCATATACAACATATGGAGCAAACACCCTATACTCAGTGTGCCTGACTGCATGGGACCATGTCCTTAACTTGACTTTTGCTATAAACATTGCCATGTGGTGCGGATGAATTATTTTCTAGTTTTTATCTTTGTTTTGGATGCAGCAAAATATGCCAGACAATAAATCGTGCAATCTATTGTTTGTGTCTTAGTTATTCAAATATCTTTGTGTTGTCAACTTGGAAATTTTTATAGTCAACTGTACTGTGATTAATTAATTGTTTTAAAGTTTACCCTGAATTTTCTTTAATTTTTAAAGAACATAAATGTCTGAAACCTATGATTCAAACAAAAATAAAATATGTATATAATAAAACACTACAAAATAGCATAGCACAAAGAACAGCAACTCTCAGCATTCTTGATGATACACACCCACACAAATATTGGATACACATATAACCGGATGGATCAGCACAGAATCAACATAAACAGAGGGACTAGTGTATATATAGAATACCCAGACAAATCCAGTGCAACTGTTAGCGTAACAACTGGAAAGCACTGAGCACTCATGCCTTTGTATGGGAACCAACGCAAGGCAGCCTGCTTCCAAATCATCTGCAGCTGTGCTTCGAACGTGTTAAGTAGAATTATGAATTGCATTCGTAACTCCTTCACCACAGGCCGGTATCATTTGTATTGGGAAACAAAACAATTGTAAACACCTTGTACAACTTTACACTCAATTTGTTTTCTACAGATGTTCAGCAGCAGAGCAGAAATTGAACATTCCAGAAAGTGTCTTGAAAAAAGAGATCAAATCTCAGGAACAAAAAAGGAAAGATCTAGAAGAGGTAAGATATTTTGTCTGAAATAGAAGGGTAACAGTTTGACTGTTAAAGGACCTTACAATGTTATATTTTTGTTTCCTGCAGTGAATGTCTCTTTCATTGAGTTGTCATTCTTCTTCTTCTTCACTGTATTTCTGTTATTGTTTGTTTTGGACATAATAGCGATGTGCTAATTTACAGCAAAGCTGCATATTTGCATCTTTCAACTGATACATCTGACCTTTGTGAGTGTTTGTTGATTGAGTGAGCCTTTCTGGCAGTTTCAAAGGACGTTTCGCAAGTCTGCATAGCCAAATGGATAAGAACGATATTCTGAAACATCTGATGTGCTGATGCCGAGGTTAGCGGTTCATCCCCTACACTGGACAGCTGGACTAAAATGTTGACCTGTCATCCTTGACTTGGGAATGTAAATTACAAGTACCTCTGAAGTCGGAGTGGATTTGCCTGATGGCGAGGGACACTGTTAATAGGGAAAGCTAACCCACATGCAAAATTCAGTCCATCACTACTATAAAAATAGTGTGTATAGACTACGCTTGAGTTCAAAGCGAGTGAGCGCAAAAAAAAAAGTTTCATGGTCAAAAGGTTTTAACGTAATCTTTGCATGTTTACGTTTTTTTTACTTACATTCTTGCTATTTCATATGTGTTACAGTCTGTGGGTCAGTTATTTAATACATCTGGTATATTGATGACATTATCAACAAAACAAAGCTACAAGGTTTGCTTATGTTAAATTAGTTGCACATCCTCTACAAGATGTCACAGTCAGTCCCAGCATTTTCTGGCTGTTTGTGATCTCTTGTCAAGTTTACATTCAGTAGTTTGCCATTGCTTTCTGAACGACTGGCACCCTTACCAATTTATAAAAACTCAACGCAAGGCAGTCTGCTGCCATATCACCCGCAGCTGTGTTCCGAACGCGGTATGCGGGATTATGAACTGCGTCTGTAAACCCTTCGCCACGGAGCCAGCTTACATTACTGGACACAAATACTGATGGAGTAGACCAGAGGTCACTATGTCCACCACTGGCTCAAGCAAACCAAGTTTGTCTTACGGTGGTGACTGTTTGGGTTTTCACAAAAGGAAGGCATAATACTCTACTGATGTAGTGAGTCAGATGCCTAGGCTTTTCAGACAAGGACAAAGAACTCAGAGGATTCGTGTGCAGGTTGCCCAGGTTGAAAATCCCTCAGTAGTTAAAAATAAAAAAAGAGCAAGCTGATTAGGCTGCTGCCCAGGCTAAATTTCTAAAAAAATATACCCAGAAAAAATGTATAGCATGTGTGTTTCTGCTGTACATACATTTGGATACTCGCTGGGGCTAAGGCATTGTGCTGAGATTCTCTGTATGTGTTCTATGGGAGGAGATTGGAGCACTTATGGAGATATCTGTGTGTGACCTATGGGAGAAGACTGAAGTGTTTATCGAGATATCTGTGTGCAGTGAAAGTGATCCTCACAAACCAAAACCACACCAACTGACATTCCACACTCTAAGAGTGAAGCCACTTTAAGAGGTGAAACTCAGCAATCTTGTAAAGATATTTGCAAAACAGACACTCCAGAGTAAGGCATGGTTGGAGTCTGTTCAGGTTCATGTTAAGTCATATGTGTTGTGATTGAAGTCTGAAAACTTGGGGTACTACAGATCATAAAATGGATACCAGAAGTTTCTTTTGGTCGTAAAGTTGATGAGGAATGGAGATGGCCACCCATTTAATAAACTTGTGATATTGTATATGTGAAGTCCTGATGCTGCATTTCATTTTACAGTATCTGTCAATGGTAATGGATATTTGTTCAGTAGTTAAGAACTCCAGGTTCTCCTCTGGGAGACCCGGGTTTGAATCCTCGGTAAGATGTGGATTTTTTTCTTTTGTGGGTAAAAAGAAAATTCTAACCTGTATAGTTCGCAGTGACTGCACTAGCCAGGCAGCCTTAATTCCTCAGACTCAAGACCCCCTCAGACTACAAGCCTTACCCTGGTGCGAGGAAATACAACCTAAAGACTAAGTGTCATGGCTGGGGAGACCTAGCCCTAAGCCTTGGTCGACAACTGGTCTAGGATCAAAGCTCAGACAGGCGGACAGTTTGAGCATTGCTTTTCTGATCTGGCAGCTTCTACAGCTTGTCTTGTTCCTGACATTTGGTGTTACTTTTCCTCTGGAGTAAACTAGGCAGGTTGAGTGAGGAATAATGCTGCGTGGGCAACATATGGTCTTGTCAAAGACTCGACCACATCCCCTCCACTAGGAAGGGCAGTCATTCTTGAAGAGGCCAGGAGGGGATAGGGTGCCCGAGGGAAGAGCAGGGAAGAGGAGGTGATAGGAGATGGTTAACCATTCCCTCATGAGACACGCAGGCGGTGTTCAGAGAGTTAACACTCTAATCACAATAACATCACGCCTCGTGGTAGCCATAGAGAAGTTGAGTATACACTCAACAGGCCACGTCTACCATCGGCGTGCGACGTGAGGCGACACGCACCAAGGTGAAAGTCAATCCGCGTGGTGTGTGACCGCGGAAGGGAAGATTGTCAGACGGGAGACGGGACTTCTAGTGTACACCTCGTTAGGGTAGCGATGGGGTTTTTCTTGTGTTTATTTGTGTAGAAAGTTAGCTTAGTGGTTAGCAGCTCGTGATAGATAATACTGTGTGGCTTTATGCTGTGTGTTTCAATAGCGACTGTTCCATGTAGCGAGCCAACGGCAATAAAAATGTACCATGTATTTTCCTCGCACACGACTTGCAAGTTGTCTTGTATTGGTGTGCCAGAAGTACCCGATGATGCCTGTCAGTTGAGTCGTTGACAGGCAAGGGTAATTGTGGTGTCAGAAGTGGGATGCTTGGACGAAAGCGCCAAGCTAATACCCACAGTAGAGGGTAATTGTGGTGTCAGAAAGTGAAGCTTGAACGAAAAGTTCAAGCTAATCCACTCTTCCACAGGGCTCCAGACTAGGGTTTAATTTTTGTAGTAACGATAATTTGTGCAGACAGGAGAATTTGCGAGCTAGAAATATGCCTATCGTGACAAAATAGTGGTTAATTGTGTTTATGATACATTTATTTAATGAAATCATGTATTCGTCAAAGCTGTAAGTATTAATATTCTTATTTTCTGATATTTATTCATATAGTTACCAATTTATTCTTGAATAAGCACCAAAGATGATTCAGGGCGGAGCAATACATCGCCAGCCGACAATATCGATTTTTCAAAACTAAGAATAGCGCTGCGCGGTGACGTAGAGTGATTGACAGACAGTTATTCTGCGTCATTAGCATAAAGCAGTCGAGTGTTTACAAGATCGCTTAGCGGCGGCTCACCTGAATCTGTGCTGTATATTATTTATTATTTGTTTATTGGAGTTACTAAATGAATATATTTATTTATTTACACATTATTATATTATTTTTATTTCTTTAAAGCAGTTATTCATTTTTTTTTGGTTCTATCTTCTCTTTGTTTATCGTCACGATGGAACTATTTTTGGGCTAAGCATATGATACTTAGCTGCACAACGTTACAGAAATTAACTAGATTAGTAACGAAAGGCAATTACTGGTTAAAACAAAGACAGGACATTGACATTTAATTTAATTAATACATGTTCTAGTTGTTCGTGAGTCTGTCATTGTCTAAGTCATTGTCCTTAGTTGTCGAGTAAATTATATCGTATAGTAGGCCTGTTTACTGCTGCCCTACATATCAGAGGGCAAACAACAGCTGTGCACATACACCGGTGTGCCAAATATAGTGTGTTACTTATGAAACGTGCCTCCACCCCAGTGTACCAAACAAGGTGACCGGTGTCGACGGAGCTTTCGTTCCCTGATTTTCGGGAACATTAAGTTGAGTATACCTATATTTTTGGCATGCATTGTGATTAATAGTGCATCTCTTTTTCAGCTTGTGATACAGTATCATATTTTTTGTGCTCTGATATTCCAACATAGAATTTGTGCAACACATAAACTGGAAATAAATTAATATTCCTTAACGAGGAACAAATAGATAAGATTGTAGATAAATAGGTAAATAAACAAAGCAGGGTAAGTCAACACTAGCTAATTACTTAACAGCATGGCGACCTTATCTGACTTTATAAAAGCAGGTAAAGATTTACAATATACAGGAAAGGACTTAGAGGAATATGCTGATAGGAAATTTAAGGAAGCAAAGGATGCAGAGAGGGACGAACGCGCACGAGAAAGAGAACAAGAAAGACAGCATCAAAAAGAGATTGCTCAACTAGCTGAGATAACAAACAGAAACAGCTAGAAGATGATAAACAGATTAAGCAAAAGAATTAGAAGTTAAACAACAACAGTTAGAACATGATAAGGAGATTAAGCTAAAGCAATTAGATCAGGAGAAAGAATTGAAACAAAAGGAATTAGATCTAAAGCAAAAGCAAATAGATCAGAGAGAGAACTAAAGCAAAAAGAGATAGATGTTAGGGAAAAGCAAATACAAGTTGAATCAGAGACACAGTTAAAGATGAAGGGTATGGATGTAGACTCGCACGCAGAGATCTCTGCCACTAAATTAAGAAGTCAACAAGAAGAAAATAAGTTCAACAAATACAAAAATATTATCAAACCATACTGTAAAGATGATTCAATATCAGCCTGGACAGAGAATGTAGAGTATCAATTTAAATATCACCAAGTTCCTTTAGATATGTGGGCTCCGATTTACATGAAGAATCTAAGTGGTGAGCCCCTTAAAGTAATAGAGTCTATTCCTATTGAACTTAGATCTAGCTATCAATACATCCATGATAGGATTATGCAGCACTTTTTACTTGATGCCCCTGGGTATCAGGTTCAGTTCTCAAATTTAAAACCTAAACCTAGTGAAACTTTTATAGATTATTTTTCAAATGTGCAGAGTGTACTAAACAGGTGGCTTAAAGCAGCTAACATAGGAAAAGACTTTGATAGATTAAAAAACCTAATAGCTATGGACAAGGTTATATCTACTATACCTTCTCCTTTTGCTAAGTTTTTGCAGCAGTCGGACATTGAGAACATCGAGCAGTTCGAAAAAAAAAGGCTCCGCATATTTTTCTTCTAACAGAGAGATTTTTAAGACCTCAAGTGACTCTGAGATAGTTTCCTTTGTCAAAGACCAATCAAAGAACTATCAGGGTAACAGAAAACCTTTTCAGAAGTATGATAAGAAAGACAGAAACGTTTCCAAATGCATGTACTGTCAACTAATGCACGACACTTATGCTATGTGCGACAAATCGCCGAATTATCCTGCGCATCTTGAAAATGTGATCAAGAAGCAGCAAAGCAAACGATCTGCATACAGGCGTGCAATCAAATGTTTTTTTTGTTCCTCTTATGGCCATTATTCTAATAAGTGCCTTGGCCGCCAACGTTTGAAAGCTAACAACGCTATGTTGATTGACACCTCTTCAGATAGTGGTAGTGAGAATGAGTGTGAGATTGAAAGTGACTTACCAACTAACCAAGCAGAGGATGTGTGTGCTGCTAACGATATATTAAGCTTTGACAGCTGTGAACGATGTCACCAATTCCATGCAGACGGAAGACTAGAATGTGGACATACAGTACCATGCTCATCTGAGAGTGTGAATGCAGCATTAGCCTCCAGAGGCAATTTGGTGTTCCACAATGCAATGGTCAATGATGTACCATGTCAATGTTTGCTGGACAGCGGCAGCACCCTTATCGGTCTTCGGAAAGAACTAGTGAGTCCGGGTGATTACACAGGTGACACTGTCAAATGCCGAACCTTTTCGGGTAACATTGAGACTTACCCTTTGGCAAAAGCCCGTATTGATTCTCCTTTTCTTTCTGGTACCTTTACTTGTGCAATACTTAACAACCCTTGTACTGATTTAATTTTGGGGTGTTTACCTCAACTGAAACAATGTACTAATGAGGAAATAGTTGCATGGGAGAAATTAAATGCAGCTAATGCAACAACAAGAGCAGACAGCGTGAAACATCAAGACACACTACAAGATGAGAGACTACTGTTGCTTTCTCCAACTGGCACAGATGACACCAGCAGACAGAAATTTATAGAACAGCAAAAAGCTGATACTAGTGTGTCTCCATACTTAAAATTGTTAAAAGATAAAGCCAAAGTGACCAAAAATGCATCTTGGTTTTTTAGACTTAACAATGGTATTTTAACTAGATATTATACTACTGGTAACCATGAGATTCAGCAAACGGTGTTACCTGAACAACATCGTCTAACTGTGCTAAAGATTGCACATGAGTCACCGTTTGCTGGTCATCTTGCATATGATAAGACCAGGGCCAGAATTCAGGCTCATTTCTATTGGCCAGGTTTTTGCAATGACATAAAATTATTTTGTCGTTCGTGTAATGTCTGTCAACAATTAGTACGTAAGGGTAAACATCCTACAGCTGAAGTACAGCCTTCTACACTGGCTTCTAGGCCATTTGAAAGTGTGGCGGTAGATATTGTTGGACCCCTAAACCAGGTGTCCAGCAAAGGAAATCGCTTCATATTGACAATGGTCGACCTATGTACAAGGTGGGTTGAGGCAGTAGCTTTGAAATACATCACCTCCAAAGACGTTGCCAATGTTATTCTACACCTGTTCTCACGATTCGGATTCCCACGGACCATTTTATCCGATCGTGGAACTCAGTTCATATCGGCTGCAACGCAAGCCCTTACAAAAATGTTAGGCATTAAGCAACATTTTACGACAGCTTACCATCCAGCCAGCAATGGAATAGTAGAGAAAATTAACGGGGACCTAAAGCACATGCTGGCTAAGGTTACAGCAGAAAACCCAACTGATTGGGATACACTGTTACCAACAGTGCTGTTCGCCTATCGGGAGATTCCCCATTCTAGCACGGGTTTCTCACCCTTTGAATTAGTTTACGGGGCTAACCCACGTGGACCCCTAACCATTTACCATCAGGTACTAACTAATTCGATAGAAATTCCTACCCCAAAAACACCTTATGAAATGGTGACAGAGACACGAGACAAGATCATGAAATCGTGTGTTATAGCTAAGGCAGCTTTGGAGAGGAAGGGTCAAATCTACCGCCAATATGCCAACAAAGGGGCAAGAACAATTGAACTTGAAACCAGATCAAGACATACTCTGGCTACTTCCAGACAAAAGAAATTTACTATTAACCTCATGGCAAGGGCCATTCAAGGTGGTACGCAGAATTTCAGATGTTGACTATGAAATATCGATAAACGGACACTTAAAGATATTCCATGTCAACATGTTAAAACCTTACTATACAGACAAGAAACAGAAGTAGTGACAGACGAACAGAGTGCACCAACACCCAGTGATCAGACGACAGACATACACAACGCAACTACACTAGTTGGCGAGACTGGCAGTTCCGACAATGGCAATACACCTAGTGAGTTAACAGAATACACACTTAGCACCACCACCGCACTGAATCAGGTAGACGACGACGAATGGAACTACCTGTTTCCCATTGTAGACAAAACTGCGACAGTGGACAGCATACATATAGATCAGGGACTTAACAGACATTCAACGACGACAATTAGTGGAGTTAGTTACTGAATACAAAGACCTATTCTCTGACATCTCAGGTAGGGACGGACAGAATCGAACACTCCATTCTTCTTTCGGATTCTAAGCCTATTAAATGCAGGCCGTACTCTATCCCACTCAGCTATAGGGAAAATCTAATAAGGAAATTCTTAATTTAGAAGCTAGCGGGATATCCAAAAGTCTACATCAGAGTACTCTTTTCCAATCGTCCTAGTTAAGAAGAAGGATTCCACAATTCGTCTGTGCGTGGACTATCGGAAACTCAATAACATCACTAAGATCGATGCAGAACCTATTCCTTCCTGCGAAGATCTTATCTTGGACATGTCTACTTCAAAAATCTTTTCAAAACTAGATCTTACTAAGGGATATTGGCAGGTCCCTATGCAGGTTCAATCTATGCATCTTACTGCGTTTTCAACACCGTTAGGACTTTACGAGTGGCGATTTCTTCCTTTCGGACTTCGAATGCTCCTGGCCACTTTCGTACGCTTAACTAGAGATCTATTGCATGGAGTGACGAATACTGTGACCTATATAGGATGATATATGTGTCCATACTGAAGACTGGACAACACACTTACTGAAACTGAGACATGTCTTTGATAGGTTGCGACTCTTCGGTACTCACTGTCAAACCGAGCAAAGTTGAATTGGGCCTAAAAGAAATTGAATTTTTGGGTCATGTCATCTCTCAAGGTCAATTGAAGACTGACAACAGGATTATTACAAAAATTATGAATCTGACCATTCCTACCACTAAAAAACAGGTCAGAAGCCTTCTAGGATTAGTAAATTACTATAGTAATTTATCCCAAATTTAGCAGAAATTACAAGTATTTTTTCCAATGTTTTAAAAATCATCTGTAAAATTAGATGTGAAGATGCATTATTAATTTCTGCAATTGTCAAAATTGAAAATTCTTTTTAGTAATGTTCCAATCCTTCGCTTGCCTAACCCGAGGCTCGTTTATTATCTTAGGACAGATGCCAGCAGGATCTCCATCGCTGCAGTCCTAGGCCAATTTTATGAGGGCATCTTCCATCCGATTTGCTACGTGAGCCGTAAGATCACACCTGCCGAGTCCAGATATTCGATATCAGAGTTAGAAGCCCTAAGCGTCATCTATGCAGTGAGAAATCTCCATCGATTTCTGGCGGGGGTGCACTTCATTATCCAGACCGACAACATCTCCCATCACTGTCATCCAGAATGGTGTGCATCGAAATGAACCGGATATACAGGTGGTCCCTGATCCTTCAAAACTATACATTTAGTATAGAACATAAGCAGGGTAAGGACAACATTCTGGCTGATACCCTTAGTAGACATCTGGGGTAGAAATACCTGAAACCCACATATAAATGTAGAGTGATAATTAGTACATGATAGATTATAATATGCTATGTAAAATAGTTCACTATAGATCCACAATATGTGCGTAATCATGTACCAAAGGAAAAAAAGTGAACTGTTAGGTGTCCGTAGATATCAGGTGGAGAAATGTGCTGCTAAACGTAGATATCACCGTGTGAACTAGGACAGCTCATTTCCAACAAGCTCCATTTCCCGGGGTATCATTTATGTGAAACGCAGAAAAAAGTGTCGAACAGTGCTTAATTACAGACACAAAAAACTGAGCTACGAAACCTGAATCTACACGTGACTACCGAGAGAACACTATGATGACTGTGTAAAGTTTTCAGATACCCAGGCAAAGTGTGTAGATATATTTTGCCCATACAACCGAAGTACAAAAACATGAAGGCAAATACTAACCTGTGGAAACTGAAACCATGTATATAAACTTAATGTGATATGTAAAAAAATAATTTTTTTAAAATAGTTATAAAATTTGAGGTAAAATTTGGTAATATAATAGTTCTCATTTATTTTAATAGGATAGTTAGTACAGTAATTAACCCATTTACTTAGCTTAGAATTAAATTAAAATATTAGTTTAGACATAAAAAAAAAGTTAATTACAAGTTAAATTTTAAATTTTTGATAGAAACAGTACCATTTAGAATATTATATTTTACTTAGCGTCAGTTAGTTTAGTTTTTTTAGCTTAATAAAACCATACCAGCTTACAAACATTAATTGATTAGTATCATTCAGTTACGTCATAATAGGTTAAAAAAAATAGATGATAAAAATACATCATTTACAACATTTATGTTAAGAACATCACTCATGTAATTTCTTTGTGCATTTAAAAACATTATTTAGCATAGTAGTTAGAAAAATGCATAATTTGTATCAATCCATGTAATTAAGGTACATAACTCACAACACTTCCATCACATTTAAATAGGTAGAATACATCCCTTAGATAGATAAACATAACAATTAATATAAACATATCATATAATTAAGATAACGAATTTAATAAATTAGTTAATACATAGTTATAGAATTAATATTACTAGTTTAGAATGTAGAGTTATGTTAGTGTAATATACTTGATGATGAGATCAAGGGGAATAGCCACCAACCCTGTCTCATCTATGTAAATGTATTGTAAATATATGACCTTGTGCATACAACTTTCGCACAGTCATTAGGGCTCCACTATCTCAAATTGAGCCAAACCTGTACAGTGTCACTCCAAGGTTTTTAAATAATACAGAAGAATCAGTGTGGAAGGATAAAAGATGTGTGCCGAATTAGGATGAAAGGAGTATGACAGAAATGTGAAAAGGAGAGCGAATGGAAAATAGAACGGAGAGAGTGATTATTCAGCGAAGTCTTCTGCTGCCTGGCTCGACTTTTAATGTTTGTCTGTGTTGATGTTGGTTTTCGTTGGTGAAATGTGGTAGTGTGAATGTGCTGTCTGTAATATAGTTTAGAATTAGATTACAGTATTTTGGTTTCCTAACAAGGAAATGGAGTCACAAATTAGGGTTATACACCTGTTGTGGCCACATTTAACCAAATTATAGACACTTAAAAAACTGACATACATACACATAGGAATAGAAAACATAGATTAAAAGTTAAATTGTAGAGTAATTACATCCAAACACACAAACAACCAGTAAAACAAACATATAAATTACATACACTTTTTCTAGATCAAAGGGAGATAACTTTGGGGTCGGGGAAAATAATAGACAAAACGAAAAACTAACTTAACAGTGAAATAATACTTTACACGCGGAAGCGAAATAGGTAAAGCCTGTCGCACACACTCTTGTATAAAGGTTGTTAAATAGTATATGGGGGACATGAAGCATATCATGGTGTTGACCCTAAGAAGTCACTTTGTATGGGTAGTAGTTAATTTACTATGTGAGGGCAGGTCTTATAAAAAAACGGTCCGGTTCGACATACCTCTAAAAAATAAATATAGCATGTGAGAAAGGGCTCACGCCAAACCCGTCAAACTTGGGGCGATTGCCAGTAGCCAAATAAAGTTTTGCTACATTTTGACAATAGTCAGTAGAAATCTTTAGAATGCCCCAAACCGGTTATCTAGAGTCTTTGACAAAAATTAGAGAACTAATTTTTTTTTTAAAACCCCTTGCGTCACAACCCAAAGAGTGAAAATTGATGACGCAACACAAAAGGGGTGGGGGTGTGTCAAAGACTCGACCACATCCCCTCCACTAGGGAAAGGGGAGTCATTCTTGAAGAGGCCAGGAGGGGGTAGGGGGCCCGAGGGAAGAGCAGGGAAGAGGGGGTGATAGGAGATGGTTAACCATTCCCTCATGAGACACGCAGGCGGTGTTCAGAGAGTAACACTCTAATCACAATAACATCACGCCTCGTGGTAGCCATAGAGAAGTTTGAGTATACACTCAACAGGCAACGTCTACCATCGGCGTGCGACGTGAGGCGACACGCACCAAGGTGAAAGTCAATCCGCGTGGTGTGTGACCGCGGAAGGGAAGATTGTCAGACGGGAGACGGGGACTATCTAGTGTACAACCCTCGTTAGGGGTAGAGAGGGGGTTTTTCTTGTGTTTATTTGTGTAGAAAGTTATAGCTTAGTGGTTAGCAGCTCGTGATAGATAATACTGTGTGGCTTTATGCTGTGTTGTTTCAATAGCGACTGTTCCATGTAGCAAGCCAACGGCAAATAAAAATGTACCATGTATTTTCCTCGCACACGACTGTGCAAGTTGTCTTGTATTGGTGGTGCCAAAGTACCCGATGATGCCTGTCAGTTGAGTCGTTGACAGTCTCTACAATCCTCCTATTTTTGAAGCACTATGTAATAAACTATCATCTGTCAAGACAGCAAGATGCCTGTAGTTTAGTATTGAAGGAAATAAAAAATTTGAAAGACAAGGTACTTTGATCACACACACACACACACACACACAAACAACAACATAAGAATCTATTGAAAAACATAATAGGTTGGGAAAAGCTGTTTCGAAGACTCCTGCGGGTTGTCACTGGAGCTATGGAGTTCCGTGCTTTGTGCGACGCTTTCGGCAGGCTGCCCTGCGAAAGAGACCGAGTCATATGGGATATAACCCGGTGCAATGAAGTTGATCCTCTTGACTTTTAAGACTTTATTTTTTGGATGGGCAAATGAACTAGAGAATGTCAGACATATCAATGGACAGATACACATGAAATATGGTCAGGATACAGTCTAGCAGAATGTATGCAAAGGTTGAGGACAGACATTGCTGGACATTCCATTACCACCAACCTTCACTAAGGAAATGACATCGGATAATGATGATGATAATAGTCCTCTCTTTAACAGTAACAATAATTAGTGCTACTTCAATGTAGAGCATATAATGATTTTATATCATTAGGAAAGACCAACATTTCTCGGTATTTAACTAATATTAGTACATTGGTAATAGCGAAAGCTAATCCATTTGCATTAATCAGTGCAGGGCACTAGAAATAAGTAGCTCGTTTATGGACTAGGCTTGAGTTCAAAAGTGAGCGAACACACACAAAAGTAAATTGATAAGCCTTTGTTTGCTGTTTTCTATAATTTTGTGAAACTACTTCTTGTACTGTCTACCTCAACCTGTTGAAAACATGAGCTGCAAACTCCAACCCTTCCTGAACAAGTCTACAAGGAACATGGTGTAGGTTAGTTGAGGACCTGGCACAAAGAAAATATGTGAATCAACCAACTTAATCCAACCAAAAACTGGACTAAGAATGTCTTGAACTTGAAACTAAGTATTACTTTTGTTAGAGTTATTAACACGGAGATCTGAGTGCAAGCAAAGAAAAAGAAGTAGAGGAAGAGGAGGAAGGAGAAGGTGGGGGAGATGCAGAATGAAAAGATAAGGAATAGGAGAGGGATTGAATGTCAGGATTTTATTTGATGAGCATGAATATTAATTGCCATAATTTACTGTCTCGTCTTTGTGCTAATCATTAAAAGAAAACTATGCAAGGGATACAGTAAGCATTGATGCTGACTAGACGAAGATAGCTAAAGATAATGTCTCTGCTAGTACAAGAGTCTTAGATTCAGTGCTCGGCAGGATGAGTGAGTCCAAACACCATGTGTTTATTTATTTAACACTTTATGTTCATGTGTTTAATATATTATGTTTCTGACAGGAAATTTTACGGAAGACTGAAATGCTGGACAAATTACAGGTAGGACTTAAAGTATTTCTTAGTTGTTAACAGATCTATCATCAGTGCACTACAGTCAAATTCATAGGTCCCAGGAAGGTAACCCAGTCAACACATGCTTGAAGAAGTTGGATGTGTTGGCCGAAAGGTGCAAATATCGCAGCTCTGCTGTAAACAGCCACAACGCATTTACATCTAAAACAACATTCCGGTCGAACGCAGAAGAAGAAGAAGAAGAAATTCAGAAAGAAGAAGAAATTCAGAAATGCTGTGTCAGTATCAGCTGATATCCATGGGGATGCCAGCTAATTGCCCAATTGTTAACTCTTGTTTCCCCTCTGCTGTGTGTCCACCGTGACGAGGTAGAGGGGCTTGTGCGTCCCAATGACCCCAAGAGCTATGCCGACGGTAGCACAGCTACTGGTAGGGCCACCCATGTCGGACAGGTCAAGGGAGAGGGACCAGACGAAGAGACACACAAACCTACTGCCTTGTAGGTAGACTGGGGACAGTCAAAGGCTAGGGAAAGCACCCCAAATACATGCTTGTCGAAATCGGATGTACTGAGCCACAGGCTTGACAAAGCAGTGCAACGTGAAACCTGCTGCCTTGTAGGTAGACTGGGGACAGTCAAAGGCTAGGGAAAGCATCCCGAATAAATGCTTGTCGAAATCGGATGTACTGAGCCACAGGCTTGACAAAGCAGTGCAACGTAACTTAATTCATGATGTCACAAATCAAAATTAATCGATATGGTGCTAATCCCGTGAAGTCCCATCAGGCGGTGATAGTGCCGGGCCCCCTGCCTCGAGGGGGTCCACCCATGACTACTGGTGGTCACCTTCCCCTGTGCTGTGGAGTCAAGGCACAGAGGAGTAGGTTAAGAGCTATTGACCAAATACCCCGGACACTCAACATACTACAGTGGAATGCCGAAGGAGTTTACAGAAGAAAGACTCCCTAACACAGCGTCTTCATAAAGATAGAATAGATGTGGCATGCATTCAAGAGACACACCTCAACGCCAATCACAAATTCTCAGTCAGAGGATATCAGGCCACACGTTTCGACCGCGAAGGACACAAAGGAGGAGTTCTAATACTTACACGAAATACAATACCTTGCAGCGAAGTATCTGTGATCTCTGAACAACCAAACGGAAATTATAGGTGTTGATATAATGATAAAGGACGTGAAAATAAGAATCTACAATCTGTATAGCCCAGCAGATAAGGACCTTACACTCTCAAACATGAAAATAACTGACACAAACTGCATTATTGTCGGAGACTTTAATAGCCGTTCAGAAAGATGGGGATACCCAGATACTGACAAAAGAGGAGATGAAGTGGAGGACTGGGAAATAGACTCAAATCTCCATCTACTCAACAAAGCGGATGACACACCGAGCTTCTACTCCAGAAGATGGCTTACCACTTCTACTCCAGACTTAGCTTTCTGCACAGGAGACATCCTCCACAAAATCGATCGCCATGTGCTGACCAATTAGCAGGTAGTGACCACAGACCAATCAAGCTTGTAATGAATATGGAGTATGTTCCACAGGAGCAAAAGCCTTGCCCCGCTGGAATTACAAACGAGCAGATTGGGACAGATTTGCCATACTAACAGACAAATATTGTGAAAACATAAATACACGATATGGCAACATAAAGCAAATGGTGGAAAGTCTAAACAGAGCGATAATACAGGCAGCCACTGAGTCCATTCCAAGAGGAGCGAGGAAAAATTACAAACCATACTGGACTGAAGAACTACAAAGTTTGGAGGACAAAGTTGAAGATGCCAGGAAGACAGCAGAGAGAGAACAAACAATTGAAGCAACATCTCTCTCAAAGCCATCTCAGCAAAATATAAAAGAACAGTAAATCAAACAACAAGAGATTGTTGGAGGGAAAAAAACAGAAAACCTGAATTTTGACAGGGATGGAAACAAACTATGGAAACTAGTGAAAGCCAATGAACAATGAAGGACCTAGAAACAAACAAATAACAATTAAACAAGGAAATGCCTTGCTTACAGGCAAAAAGGCTGCAAATGCACTAATGGAACACTATGCAAATGCAAAACACATTGATATTACAACCTGACAGAAGAAAGCAATCAAAGACAAACAGATACATCATAGAAATACAGAGACAGCAGCAGAATATATGATGGCAAATCTAACAATGGAAGAAATGGAAAAGGCAATGAATACCCTAAAAAAGAAGAAATCACCAGGAAAGGATGGAATCACAAATGAAATGCTAATAGGACTAGGCACCTAGGCAAAGAAGAACTACTAGCAGTCCTAAATAACAGCTGAAGAGAGGAATAAGTCCCACAGGCATGGAAGGAAGCTATACTAATACAGTTCCCAAAGAAAGGAAAGACCTGGAAGAACCAAATGGCTATCGACCTATCAGTCTACTTAGCTGTGTAGGAAAATTAATGGAACGCATTATCAATGGCAGGCTAACATGGCATCTGGAAGAAAACAAACTCTTAACACCCACCCAACAGGATTCAGAAAAAACAGATCCACTGG
>JACEFZ010023727.1:0-47500 GCA_014155875.1 Cepaea nemoralis
TACTTAAATCCTTCTGGCAACACACTTTTAATTTTGGAGCCAACGAGCGCACTTCGCAGCTGGCCAATGTCAATTTTTCTGCCCCACATGGCACAGTGATAGGTCGTGTGTGTTTTTTCATGTTTGCTGTTTGCTGTATTTCGTGTTAGCTATCTGTGTGTCATTGACAAAGATTCTGAGAATCGAAACGTTGTGTGTCGTATTGTACGCGTTCGTGTGTATTTATTCTATTTATTATTCATTTTATATATTATTGAGTGCTTCTGATTCGGATTTTCACTTGATTCGCGACACATGGATCTCCTTGTAAGGTATGTGTCAAAAGTTGATGTTTAGTACGTTTTCTCTCAGGAGTTTAATTACCATATTGGTCCAATTCATATTGTATATCCTGCTGTTTTTTCTAAGTTCGAGAAAGTAGTGTCCTTAGTAGTGGCAATTTCCCAGACAGGAGCGCCTCGAGTACTGATTTTGCATCTGTCAGTAGCACCACAGGTTGGTACCGTTGCTGGTATATTAATTCTCTGTTGCTATCTTGATTGCCTCAATTTCAGCATCATAGTTATGGTAGTACTTCTCTGTCGATACTCTGGCTGTGGTCCCTGTATTATTTGGGTATTCTATGCACACTCTCGCTCTCAATTTCGAAACAGCATTTTGTGCCGACCCATCTGTGTAGGCTCGATCCAGAGGTCCTGTGGTATTCTCATCAAGGGAGCTGAGAGTGGCTGTTCTGCGTGCACACGTTCTGTTTCCTTGTCAAATATTCTCTCTCAATTTTGTCTGGAATTGTAATGATAATCTATGCTCATCTTCCATGGAGTTCGCTATGGAATAGTTGTTAGGGGGATAAAAACTATGGGCAAATCGGTGGTTTCTCTGCAGAGTCGTTTGGCCTGGTGGATAAAACTACTTCTTTTCAACCACCCCATAGCTAGGTTTCAAATCTGTTCTTCATAGGGTGGGCTGGCAACCTTGAGGAACTTTTCGACTCTATAGCGTTTTCGTATCTCTGTACTCACTCAGTGTTGTGTCCTCCCATCTTCTCCGTCCACTATAGGGGTCGATCTCATCCTCCTTTGGTGACTCTAAGTGCTTAATGTTGCACTTTGTCCAGCTATTGTAGTGTGGTTTTGATGCTGAACACCACGCAGTTGAATCCACACAGATCCAGTGGTGAGGGCGTATGCTGCTGTTGGTAAATCTTGCTAAGTATATTCCCACTGGCTCTTCATGATGGTTCCACTAGCTTCTCAGGATGGCTATTTCTCTGGGCTTTGCTACATGCTTTGTTGATGTAGCTTCCCCATGTCAGCAGCCATCAAATGTTACTCCAAGGTATATGCTGGGTCTTAGCACTGCGCTGCTCATTAGGGGAATGTTCATTATGGCGGAATATGCTCCCTGCCAGATTTGTTTTGACGAGACGGGTAAATAAAGGGGTGGTGCGATGCATGTCAGGCGTTCTATGCTGACACACCATCTAAGTTGCCATGCAACGACACTGGATGTCTGCTACATGTCTCACCACCATATAACCAGTAACATCAAACCACCACTGGATGTCTGTAAATAAAACAGCGTCTACCAACATATACCCAGTAAAATAACATCACATCACCCCAACTGAATGTCTGTACATGTCTACCACCATATACCACAGTAATATACATGTCTACCCACCATATAACCCAGTAACATCACATCACCCACTGGATGTCTGTAAAACAGTGTCTACCACCATATACCCAGTAACATCACATCACCCACTGGATGTCTGTACATGTCTACCACCATATACCCAGTAACATCACATCACCCACTGGATGTCTGTAAAACAGTGTTCTACCAACATATACCCAGTAACATCACATCACCCACTGGATGTCTGTACATGTCTACCACATTAACCCAGTAACATCACATCACCCACTGGATGTCTGTAAAACAGTGTCTACCACCATATACCCAGTAACATCACATCACCCACTGGATGTCTGTACATGTCTACCACCATATACCCAGTAACATCACATCACCCACTGGATGTCTGTAAAACAGTGTCTACCCCAATACCCAGTAACATCACATCACCCACTGGATGTCTGTAAAACAGTGTCTTACCACCATATACCCAGTAACATCACATCACCCACTGAATGTCTGTACATGTCTACCACCATATCCCAGTAACATCACATCACCCGAATGTCTGTACATGTCTACCACCATATACCCAGTAACATCACATCACCCACTGGATGTCTGTACATGTCTAACACCATATACCCAGTAACTAGAACGTAAGACAGCAAGATAAATGATAAATGATTGCCCAGTGAAAAGGAGGAAATTCAAGACAGATCATATAATATTAATAATAATAATAATAAATTAAATAATATATTATAATTAATATAGGTGCTTTAGTGAATTACCAATATATTAAAAATAATAATACAATCAGAACTTAGTAGTATTAGTATGAAAATAGATTATCATTCTTTGAACACTTACAATATGATATGCACATTCATAAATAAATGACAAAATGTTATAATGATAATCATGTCAAGAAATCTCATACGCAAAAAAATCATTGTAAAAGTAAAATTAAAATGAATTACTGGTGTAAAATAATAAAAACAGAAATAATGAAGAAATGAATTCCAGTAAAGCCACATCAGAATATTCATAGACAAAATAAGGCAGGTTTTAAAAAAAAATTTTAAAAATAAATACTCAGTAAGCTTTATTTTATTTGTATTGCTCAAAACATATTTATTTAAAATGGCAATTTTAAGAACAAATACTCAGCTTTACTTGATGATCATGATAGTAATAGTATAGTTCTCACACATGTGTACTTAACTATACAGATGAATGCTTAATTCATGTATTTTACACAAGCCAGGACAAATAAGTTCTGACCTTTGACTCGTGTTCCGAAGGTTGTTGGTTCGATTCCGGGCCGCGCCCTTCGGTTTACGAGTTAAATGTTTCGGAGACTCCTGTGGGTCGTCGCTAAAAGCTACGGAGTTCGTGCTTTGTGCGACGCTTTCCGTACTACGGAAAGAGACCGAGCCATATGGGATAAAACCTGGTGCAATGAAGTCGACCATGGCGACTTTTTTTTTTTACACAAGCCCCTTTTCATCCTTGAGGTGTATGAAGTATACGGTCAATGTTTAGTTTCCATAACATTTCCTGGTATCTATTTTTGGCTGGGTCAGCCTGGACGAATAGTTCAGTAAAAAACAATTCCGGCCTTAAAGGGGATTTGAACACATGACTACTGGGCCAGCATTCTAGCCACTGCACTATCCTGGCTTGCAGCCAGCAATAGCTTGCTAGTAAAGAATATATAACAACACACTTAATTTTTCTGTCCCAAAGAAGTTTCCAGTTAGGGTTCTGTGACGTAATAAGGCCATCACATTCTGTAGGCCTCTCAGACTCATTGCATGGAGAGGTATAGGTGGCCAATCTTTCCTTCACTTAGTAAGTAAGTAAATAAATCTTTATTTTCCAAGGGTTAAGAATTGGGCACAGAGGCCCGTCTGCAACAAGCCCAGGTGTCAGTTTTGACCAACCATGCTCATGATGTTATCAGCACAGTTCCCTATCAATTTTGCTAACACATCCACTACTTAGCTTATTCATTCATTCAGTAGCTAATCCTTTGCAGAACCTCGCTCCCATAATGACAACATTCCGGAAAACTTTTCAGTCATAAACAAGATATCCTGCATCCGATACACCCTTCTGGAGATCATCTGCCACATCCTGCGCCTATCTTCTCTTTGGCCTTCCTCTTCCCCTCTTTCCTGGCATGAACCCCCTCCATTATTGTTCTCTCCAAACTTTCATGATGTTTCATGTGACCAAAATATTTCAATTTTGTTTTATCGTCTTTAGTAGCCAACCTTCAATATTTAGATCTTGTCGTATGGATGAGTTTGTTCTTTTCTATATCCAAGATATTCTTAGAACCCGTTTATAACTTTTATATTCAAAGGCATTTATGTGCTTCTTTAGTAAGTTAGCTTATTAGACCTAGAAAAATATTCTCATTGTTTAGTCCAGCATGTGCATTTCAGCAGTTTTATACTCTTAGTCACTCATGCATGCCAATCAATATATAGTACAGATGACAATGATTCCTACACTGTGTCGTTACAAATTGTGTGATAACACGTAATCATGTTTCTACAGATTGTAGCTATGATTGGCTTAGCTCTTTCAGTTCAAAGGTCAGCTGCTCAGTGGGTAGATAACAATAATTAAATCACAAGTGTAGTACTTTCACTGGGGCTAGTAGGCACAAATTGTGAAAAACAATATAGTGAAAAACAAATACATAGGCAGATACACATGATAAGCTCTGACTAAATGTAAGGAAGTACAATTGCACATCAATTAGTGCCTGTGAAAAATATAACTAAAATGGTATGACAATCATCAATGTGGAGCTCATGGAGAGCTGCAACTATACAAATACCAGTGAGTTAAGAGGTGAAGAAATGGTGCTGGTTAGGACATACATTGAGGAAGCCTGAGGATACTATAACTAGAAAAGCCTGTGTCTGGAATCCACAGGACTAAAAAAGAGGAAGACCCACAATTCGTGGCAGTTAAACAAAATCACCCACCGAGTGCCTGATTGGCTATCAAACTATGGGGATAGCTCCATATTCCTAGTACGCTTGATGGCGTGGAAATCGGCCCTTTATTTTTTTTTTAAATGCGTGAGTTGGATTTAAATGACTTTGTTTAATTTGTTTTTTATTGAATCTATCTAACAGGATGAGCCAATTTCAAAGCATATTAAAGAGGCTATTCGACAGAAGAAGATACATAAAGAGCTTCACCCTCACTCAACCAACTTCAAACATTCTCATAATTTGCCTGAAATCACAGACAAGCTTAGACAAGAGACTGAGCAGACATCTCGCACAAACAGGTTTCGTATAACATGGAGTCGGCGAGCATTAGATCTGGACTGTTTAGACAAAGATGACGAAGAGAACACTGCAAGTTCCAGTGAGTCTTCTGAACAATTAGCACAACAGAAGGAGGTTAAATGTGCTAAAGATGATGTCAGCAATAAATCTCCAGCAAAAATGCTGACAGCTGTAGAAAGCACAGAAAGTGAACCTGCTTCATCTTGTTCAAATGACAGTGTTAGCGACAGTTGTAAAGAATTATCACCACAGAATGGAAGTGTACAAGAAAACACAACAACAGTAGTTACAGATGCTAACCTGCATGCGGGTGATACACAGAATGAGACAAAGACAGAACATGTTTTGCATATTTGATGTTGAAAATGATGCTGAAGGAGAACCTCTGAATGAACCTAGCAAGGTTAGTTTCATGTTTTATTGTTGTTACTGTTCCCAATCTAAGGTCCATAGTTTAAGTTAATGATTGTTGGAGGCAGTTGTAGTATCTTTCCCTGGTCTTTGAAAGTGTAGAACATTCAACAAGAAGGTAGTTTAATATTTCCTATGTCTGCATACAAGTGGATATCTTGGCTACGGAAGCCTGCAGCACCAATCCCCCATAGACAGAAAGCTGCCAGTGAGTCACTGATTTTATTTCTTTGCCTAGGGCAGATATCTAACATATTCATTTATGGAGACATGAAGAAAACAACCAACATGGCACAGTATGGAAATATGATTTACTTCTGCTTCTTCTTGTGTGCTTCATCTCTCAGTGGAGCATATGCCCTCTACAACTTGACACCAAGCCCTTTGTAGACTTGTACATAATTGGTTAGATTTTGCTGCTAAAATTTCCTATGGGGTGAGGTAGCCAGTCATGTGCCAATCCTCCTGTTTTGCCTATTATGACATGCATGGTAGATTATAGTGTTACCATTCTTTGCTTCCCATATGGGCCCCGTTATCAAACGGACAATATTATCCATTAGTCCAGTGTAGTACTTTTATTTTCCCTCGAAGTGTTCATATTGTACAATCACAGTATTATGAGGCAACATATATCAACTATCACAACATGACTAGCAGGGCAATCTCAATGTATGTTGGTCCATTCCTCAATTATCAAATACAGACCACACAGGTCTCACACGTAACTATTACGTTGAAGCAAGTTTGATCCTCTCTTATACACCACCCTGAACATACGCTGTGGAGGTCAAGGGTTCGTTTTCAGAATCGTTTGGTTATCAATGCATTCCCACAAATGCTCCGTACCTCTCTTCAAAAGACACAGCCGAGTCATCATGTTGATTATTTCAGTAGCGGTTTGATTAACCTGGCTTGTGACGCAGCTCTGATGTTTGTTTGAAATAAATGTAGTAGGTATTAGATGTCGAAAAGACAAGAGCACTCGCTTTTAAGCTTCCAGGTACACTGAAGGCAAGGGAGGCAGTTTAACAATTACACTGGCATTAAGTTGGACTTAATGCTGATTTCTCATTCAGAAAGCAATATCAAACTACTGAATGTACAATTGTCCTATAGAATCAACTTGGGGTGAAACACAGCATCCTGCTGGACAAGCAACATTAAGTAGTAGGTATTGATCTGCAGCCTGATTTAAATCCAGCTAAACCTGCACAAGAAGATGGACATCCTTCTCATTTGGTAGCACTTGTATATTGCATAAATGTATAGCGTGTAAATCTCTTATGTGAATACGGAAAGCTAGAGGAAACTTCCACATTAATTTCCTATTGATACATTTATTGGCAAACACAAAGATAGACTTATAGTGGAATGATGTGTTTAAAAAAAATTGTGTAGACTGAATAACCTGACATAATATTATTTATAACATATTACATATAGACAGAGGTAGAAAACAAAACTAAACATAATTAAGGGCATCCCCTTTTTCTTAGGAGCCAGGATATTTATTTTTTGCAAATGTGCTGATAAATGTGAAAATTCATGCACCAGTTGGACATTTTCAGGTACCATGGCAACCAAACACTTGGATTTCTCTATGCCTGCAATAGATATCATAGATTCCAAACATGCAGATCCCTCGTCCCTTCCCTTAAGATACATACACCATGCCCTCCCCTGTGAGATGCATTGGATCTTGTCCTTATGCATGACCACACACACAGTAGTGATCTTCTACACGATCTAAACATTGAAGAAAACTGGCTCATAAAGAGCATCATGTTTGAGAACTTGAAATACTTTGGTTATATTAAATGCCAGAGTGGCTCAGAGAGAACAGTGATGAACGGCATGGCTTCTGGGGAAAAATCACAGGAGTTGACTGGCTTGGAGTTGGACACGGGACATTGTAGACTCCTTGGGCATGAGGCAGGAGTTGTCCAGCTTGTTGGACAGGACATTGTAGACACCTTGGACATGAGGCAGGAGTTGGACACGGGACATTGTAGACACCTTGGACATGAGGCAGGAGTTGACCGGCTGGGAGTTGGACACAGGACATTGTAGTCACCTTGGACATGAGGCAGGAGTTGACCGGCTGGGAGTTGGACACAGGACATTGTAGACACCTTGGACATGAGGCAGGAGTTGACCGGCTGGGAGTTGGACACAGGACATTGTAGACACCTTGGGCATGAGGCAGGAGTTGACCAGCTGGGAGTTGGACACAGGACATTGTAGACACCTTGGGCATGAGGCAGGAGTTGACCGGCTGGGAGTTGGACACAGGACATTGTAGACACCTTGGATATGAGGCAGGAGTTGACCGGCTGGGAGTTGGACACAGGACATTGTAGACATCCTTGGGCATGAGGCAGGAGCAATAGATTGAGAAATTTTTGATGGGCCATAATAAGAGTGACATTCTGCAAGAGACCTACTGTATGATGATGATGATGTTCATACACAATTGTAAGCATAATACACACACTGTACATGCATGCACCCACACACATTGTTTTACAACTAAAAATAGTTGTGGATCTCTGGTTTGAGCAAGTTAACTGAGAGCAAATGTATTGGGTAAGTTTACAGTGGATCTCCATTGCAAAGTGGACACGCTGCCTGTTTCACGTTGTGAAGGTCATGGGTTTGTTTTCAGACTCATTTGGTTGATGAGTGCAGTTTTTATGTGGAAACCCCTGAGGATCATCACTGGAGCTATGGAGTCCCTGCTATATGTAAAATATTTTTGGTGGGCACTCTGGGGAAAGAGACCAAGTCATATGAGATAAAACCCATTGAAATTAAGTCTATCCTCTTGTCTTTAAACACCCTTTGAAACAGTGAATCTTTGATTTTGATACATGTAGAGTGCATCTATAATGCAGATATGTTTGCAGTGAATCTATACTTTAGATAGTAAATAAAGAAACCTCTTCATGCTTTGTGAAGTATTGGGTATATGGTGCTAGCCCCATATTGTTATATACCTCAGTGGGTGATATGATGAGTATCATGCCAGCTGGCCCTTACTTTCCTGAAGATGACCTGGTGCCCACTATAGACTAGAACAGCTTGGAAACTCGTGCCAGTTTTAAAAAAACCTGTTTTTATGGGGGTTTTAACACATAACCTCTGGGCTAGCAGACAAGTGTGCTAATCACTGCACTTACAATAGCTCCCTTAATATACCTAAATTAATTGTTAAACATAGTTTCAATAAGTGAATTGTTGTTCTGTAGTTCTGTATAGTGGATATGTTTGTATATATTTTCCAGAAATTAAATATATTTTATGTTATTTAATTGATTTATTTTTATTTTTTCACATTGATGCAACAGTCAGCATGTGGGATAACTCTAAACAACGTGCCTATGCAGAGTACAAGAGTTGCCATCCCTCCCCCAGCTGAGTATGTATATGACCTCTATTACACACACAGTAACCTCAGTGACTTAGACCAGGAAGCAGTGCTCACTGTGGAAGCCCTATGCGATGAGCTTGTTTATGATGAGGATGGTAAGTTAGACAGAGACGTGGCTTATGATGATGAAGAGGACAGCAATGATGAAAATAACTGGAGAGCTGATTATCCAGATGAGGATCCTCGTTTTTTCGAGAATGCGGATGAAGATTATGATTATGCAGAAGGTGAGTAAAGGTAGCTAATACAACAGTGACTTTTGTTTGGGAGAAAAAGGATATGGATGTCTTGTTCTTGTCTTTAATGCATCATGTGAACCAAATAAGTTTAGTTCCTGGTATTTCACTTTCATTTGGGGCATGTTGGGGATACAGTGCTAAGAATTTGATGCATAGAAAGTTGCTAGGAGTCTGGATTGCCAACTTCCTTCCTTTCACATAGGAAAAGCTCCAGAATTGACATTTGGAAAGTTAGAACCAAGGGTAGAAAACTCTAGGCTGGTTGCCATGGCATCTAGAATTTTTACCGTACACCTGAATTTCATGCATTTTCTTAGCCCGCAGTACCAAAAAGAATTTTTTTTCTCGCTTTGAACTTAGTCCATATCTATGTGTGCAACTACTTCTAGTGTATTGCACTGATTTTTGCGTATGGATTAGCTTTCCCTATTACCAGTGTCCCTTACCATCGGGTGAACCCACTCCGACTTCTGGGGTACATCTGAAAGAATATGCTGGCTTCTGAGAAAAAGGGGGCTAGCTCCTGAATTATGTGTTTCTACTAACTCTGGTTAGAACTATGTATGAATTGACAAAGACAGTATAAATGATCTCTGTATGAAATGACAAAGACAGTACAAATGGTATATGTATGAATTGACAAAGACAGTACAGATGGTAGAAGAAATTAAATAGAAGATGAACATTTTGTGGTTGTATAACAATGGTTGCCTGGAACAATCTAATGAAACTTGAGCATTATATACAACTATAAGAGACAAACAGCATTTGTTGGTCATGTGATGTGAAAAAAGGTATTGGGAACTATCGTGACAACTAGAAAGATAAGTTTGAAAAGAGGCAGAGGCAGACCAATAGAAATAATTCTTGATGAACTGAGATGGTGGCTTGGAGCTGAGTTCATTCAGAGCACCAAGGATCTGTGGAAAGCTGTGAACACCTATGCCAGCTGGCAAAGCACATGATGATGATGATAACTAGGAAGTCCTGGTTCTAGAATGCACAGGGGAAATGAAATAGAGGAGACAGAGATGAATAATATGGGGAGGGTATAGATGGAACTGCAAAATATAGGATGGCTTGGCATGCATTGGATGAGGGCATATACTCCCATGGGAGATACAGAGAAGACAAAGCTTCTGGTTCACGATATTTCTTCAAAATATTTGGTTAAGGGAGTTGGTTAATGCCATATTTGTTTGTTTATTGCTGAAAGTTGGACAAGACTGTAGTATGTGCATGGACATCATGGGATTAATTCCACACATATAAATCTGATGAATCAATATTGAACCTGTGGTATAGATAATGAGATAAAGTGAAAATAAAAATTTTTTTCTGAACTTTAAGTAAAAAAAGTCCACGGGCAAAAACATGTCAACCAAAGATCATGATCAACAATGAAGATACTGAAAATATCGCAAACTTGAATATCTTTGCTTCGTAACCAGCAACAGCTGGGAGTGTTGAAAAGAATTCAGTCGCAGGCTGGCCATGGCAATACAGAAGTTAAACAGTATTAAGAACCTTTGGAACATCACAAGCACACAGGTTAAAGTAACATTTTTGAGGACATGCATCTTTCCTGTGGCCACATATGGATGTGAGTCATGTATAATTGTGCACTCACTAAAGTATACAATGCAGGGCTTTTTGAGCCCCATTTGATATTCTGAGTTAGACGTGATCATGTTTGTCTAGAACTATGTTGTAGAACACTTAGAATATTGTGGACCTAGAGGAAGAAAAATGCTGAAATTCTACAAGATCTGATCTTAAATGCTGCACTGGCTTGGAAAGAACAGCTATTGAAGACTAGGTTTCTGGGACAAAATGCTGGGCTTGACTGGCATGATGATGGGCACGGGACATTGCAGACACACTGGGCATGAGGGTGCATGAGGCAGGAGAACTGGTGGGAGATCGAGAGGCTTTTTGATGATGTGATGAGAGTGATATTCTGCAAAGAACCTGCTAGATGATGAATGGCATACTAGACTGGAACTTATAGTCATATATATTATATACTGGAACTTATAGTCATATATATTATATACTAAATCAAATCAACTTAATCAAATCAAATCAACTTTATTAGGGTCACAAATTGGGCGCGCAGGCCCGTCTTACATTCGGCCCTTCCAATCACTCGTCTTTCGTTCATCAAGAGCATTATACATTTACATAGGAAGAAAAATAAACATTGTGAAATGAATGTTGTAAACATAAACAAGGCTAAACATGGAAAAAAATATGTACATAAAAGTATGTGACTTAAAAGTAGTGATGCCAGCGTGGCCCCCCCCCCCCCCCCCACCCCCCCCCCCACCCACACACACACACACTCTCTCTCTCTCTCATTCACTCTCACTCTCACTCATTCCCTCTCACTCATTCACTCACACACACACTCTCACTCATTCACTCTCCCGCTCACTCATTCACTCTCCCGCTAACTCATTCACTCTCACGCTCTCTCATTCACTTTCACGCCCACTCAATCTGTCTCTTCCACTCACTCATTCACTCTCCCGCTCACTCATTCACTTTCACTCATTCTGTCTCTCCCGCTCACTCATTCACTCTCCCGCTCACTCATTCACTCTCACGCTCACTCATTCACTCTCACTCATTCTGTCTCTCATTCACACTCACTCACTCTCTCACTCAAACTACAGTAATAAACATAAGTTTAGATTATACATGATAAAATCAAATGGTATTCAACTGATAATATGACAGATGAGAATACACAAACATATGGATTCGCGTGTTACATAACATTCGTGTTACATGACATGCATCTGTTCAGCTCTCTCTCTCTCTCTCTCTCTCTCTCTCTCTCTCTCTCTCTCTCTCTCTCTCTCTCTCTCTCTCTCTCTCTCTCTCTCTCTGTGTATTCTTTCATATACACACACTCACACGCATGCGTACGCTCACACGCACACACACACACTCTCTCTCTCTTTTATTCACTCTCACTCTCTCACTCTCATTCACTCACACACACACACTCTCACTCATTCACTCTCCCGCTCACTCATTCACTCTCACTCATTCACTCTCACTCATTCTGTCTCTCCCGCTCACTCATTCACCCTCACTCATTCACTCTCACTCATTCACTCTCCCGCTCAATCATTCACTCTCCCGCTCAATCATTCACTCTCCCACTCACTCATTCACTCTCACTCATTCTGTCTCTCCCGCTCACTCATTCACTCTCACGCTCACTCATTCACTCTCACTTATTCACTCTCATGCTCACTCATTCACTCTCACGCTCACTCATTCACTGTCCCGCTCACTCATTCACTCTGCCGCTCACTCATTCACTCTCACTCATTTACTCTCATGCTCACTCATTCACTCTCCCGCTCACTCATTCACTCTCCCGCTCATTCATTTACCCTCACGCTCACTCATTCACTCTCATGCTCACTCATTCACTCTCCCGCTCACTCATTCACTCTCCTGCTCACTCATTCACTCTCACGCTCAATCATTCACTCTCTCGCTCACTCATTCACTGTCACGCTCACTCATTCACTCTCACTCATTCACTCTCACGCTCACTCATTCACTCTCACTCATTCTGTCTCTCATTCACACTCACTCACTCTCTCACTCAAACTACAGTAATAAACATAAAAGTTTAGATTATACATGATAAAATCAAATGGTATTTAACTGATAATATGACAGATGAGAATACACAAACATATGGATTCGCGTGTTACATGACATGCATCTGTTCAGCTCTCTCTCTCTCTCTCTCTCTCTCTCTCTCTCTCTCTCTCTCTGTATCCTTTCATATACACACACTCACACGCTTCCGTACGCTCACACACACACACACACACACACACGCACACTCTCTCTCTCTCTCTTTCTCTCTCATTCACTCTCACTCATTTACTCTCACTCATTCACTCACACACACACACTCACTCACTCTCCCGCTCACTCATTCACTCTCTCATTCACTCTCACTCATTCTGTCTCTCCCGCTCACTCATTCACTCTCCCGATCACTCATTCGCCCTCACGCTCACTCATTCACTCTCACGCTCACTCATTCACGCTCACTCATTCACGCTCACTCATTCACGCTCACTCATTCACTCTCCCGCACACTCATTCACTCTCACTCATTCTGTCTCTCCCGCTCACTCATTCACTCTCCTGCTCACTCATTCACTCTCACTTATTCACTCTCACGCTCACTCATTCACTCTCACGCTCACTCATTCACTGTCCCGTTCACTCATTCACTCTGCCGCTCACTCATTCACTCTGCCGCTCACTCATTCACTCTCACTCATTTACTCTCATGCTCACTCATTCACTCTCCCGCTCACTCATTCACTCTCCCTTTCACTCATTCACTCTCCCGCTCGCTCATTCACTCTCCCGCTCACTCATTCACTCTCCCGCTCACTCATTCACTCTCACGCTCACTCATTCACTCTCACGCTCACTCATTCACTCTCACTCATTCACTCTCACTTATTCCCTCTCACGCTCAATCATTCACTCTCCCGCTCACTCATTCACTCTCACGCTCACTGGAACTTATAGTCATATATATTATAATGAAGACACAAACAATAGATTGCACGATTTATTGTTTGTGTCTTCGTTATTCAAATTCACTACGGGAAAACATTGTTTTGAATATATATTATATACTGAAACTTATAGTCATATATATATATTATATACTGGAACTTACAGTCATATATATTATATACTGAAACTTATAGTCATATATATATATTATATACTGGAACTTACAGTCATATATATTATATACTGGAACTTATAGTCATATATATTTTATACTGGAACTTATAGTCATATATATTTTATACTGGAACTTATAGTCATATATATTATATACTGGAACTTATAGTCATATATATATATTATATACTGGAACTTATAGTCATATATATATATTATATACTGGAACTTATAGTCATATATATATTTTATATACTGGAACTTATAGTTATATATATTATATACTGGAACTTATAGTCATATATATTATATACTGAAACTTATAGTCATATATATATATATTATATACTGGAACTTATAGTCATATATATATTTTATACTGGAACTTATAGTTATATATATTATATACTGGAACTTATAGTCATATATATATATATATTATATACTGAAATTTATAGTCATATATATTTTATACTGGAACTTATAGTCATATATATTTTATACTGGAACTTATAGTCATATATATTATATACTGGAACTTATAGTTATATATATATATTATATACTAGAACTTAGTCATATATATATTATATACTTAAACTTATAGTCATATATATTTTATACTGGAACTTATAGTCATATATATTATATACTGGATCTTATAGTCATATATATATTATACTAGCTGACCCGGCCCGGCTTCGCCCAGACCCTGGTGGGGAGCATCTAATTTAATTCATATAAGTAGTCATATAAGCTCCCGTTCCCGTTCCCGACTATCTATCTGTCTGTCTGTCTGTCTGACCCGGCCCGGCTTCGCCCAGACCCTGATGGGGAGCATCTCATTTAATTCATATAAATAGTCATATAAGTTCCCGTTCCCGACTGTCTGTCTGTCTGTCTGTCTGACCTGGCCCGGCTTCGCCCAGCCCCTGGTGGGGAGCATCTCATTTAATTCATATAAGTAGTCATATAAGCTCCCGTTTCCGTTCCCGACTATCTACTGTCTGTCCGTCTATTATTAGAAAGAGCACTTGAAAGATCTTTACATCTTCCCCCAACAATTAACTTGGGTAAATGGAGCGTCTTATTTAATTCATATTCGGCCCCTGCTCCCGTTCCCAAAAAAGACGACCCGGCCCGGCTTCGCCCAGTCCCTGGTGGGGAGCATATAATTTAATTCATATTCGGCAGAGGAGGAGGGAGAAGGAGGAAGAGCGAGGAGAGGGAGGAGGATGGAGTAGGGGGAGGAGGAGGACGAAGGAGGGAGGAGCAGGGAGAATGGTGGAGGAGGAGCAGGGAGAGGGAGGAGGAGGAGGATTTAGGTGGAGGAGTATAACGCATATGCCTGCAGATAACTGCAGCGAAAAGGTCCACCTATTTGAGAAATATGCAAACATTTTACATATATAGCAATGCTATTAGAAGTTATGTCCCCTCGCTATATATACATTATAATGTAAATTGAATATTAAATAATATTAAGTAAATAACTGTTTGTGCTCTAAAATAAATATGCCAGTTGGCAGCGTGGGAACGAGAGGAAGACATGTAGAAAATTTCATCTCAATCGGATGGACCGTTCGCGAACGCATAAAATACATACAGACATACATACAGACAGTCTCTTTTATATATAAGATACTGGAACTTCAAGTCAAATAATGATGGGAGGACTAGGTACAACCTAGAGAGAAACTGCAGAAGAAGCCATGGATACTGGACAATGGTCATGGTTGAGGAAGATATCCTAATCATTGGAGAGCAAACATGGCCGTCTGTCATTGAAATTGGAGCCATAGTAGAGTAGTGACTATTGCATCCACTTGCTGGCCAAGTGGTCCTGGGTTCAATCCTCCACGAGGGAGAATTTTCTGGGAGGTATGACATTTCTAGTGGAAAATCTGGGTTTTGCATCGTATCTCCCGCTTTTTTATCACATGGATCTATGAGGAAAGTTACAATGGGTGGGGGGAAGGTGGTCTGATAACCCCATCCAGTACAAAACTTACTTGCAGAATCCAACCAATCATGACCAAGTCTGGAAGTCCTTGACTTGGGGTCGTAAATGACAAGAAGCCGGAGTGGGTTTGCCTGATGGCAGGGGACACTGGTAATAGGGAAAACTAATCCACATGCAAAATAATTCCAGTGCACTAGAAGTACTAGCCTGTGCTGTGAACTACGGTTGAGTTCAAAGCATGCGAACCAAAGAAATAACCACCAAGTTTACAAAAGGCTTCACGTGAGTTGGTTGATGGTATATGCTTGAGTTGGTTGATGGTATATGCTTGAGTTGGTTGATGGTATATGCTTGAGTTGGTTGATGGTATATGCTTGAGTTGGTTGATGGTATATGCTTGAGTTGGTTGATGGTATATGCTTCATTGGGAGATGAAAGGCCGGAAAAGAATTGGACCCAATCTCCAATATGCTTTGATGACATAGAAATGAGATTCTTCACCTTTTAACCTTCATTGAAGATAAAGGTGGGATGATGATGAACACAATCCGCAATGAATATTTATATTATGTTAAGTTTTGTTAACATGTTTGATGTACATTGATATATGGTTTAAAAACATGGGTAGTCACATGGTAGGCACTGCCCTTTGGGGTATGAATGTTAGGCCTTCACATATTATAGACCATTGCCAATGGGGTAAGTTGGCCAGTTCTCTTCTTTGCCGCCTTTTTTCCCCAGAAGATTGTGAAAATTGTGTAGTATTCATTTTATGAGGCTGGATAAACCTCAAGACTGGTGAAAATAATCTGTCATAGCTGGGGAATGAACCGACCAGAGCCACTGTTGATATCTGACATAAAATATTTCTATTGATGCATCCTCAGTTGATATTTTCTTCATTGTTTTTCTAACAGATATGGTGGATACAAACTTCCTTCATCATGATGATGATGGAGATCTGTTGGCCAAGTGGATGGGGAAAAGATGTAAAGTTGGTACGTACATACATTCTCATCTCATCTCATCATGTTCCTCTTATACCTTGCGGTGTCGAGGTGAAGTATAAACATCGTGAGAGTGCCCGATTACGGGATTCATATATCGATATTCCCATGGACTCTGCTATTCCCTCCGTCCAACGTTTACATGGTCGGCCTCTTCCACTGTTTCCGTCTGGTCTGCACATCATTTCTTGTTGTGGTATGTTGTTGACTGGTAACCTACTTGCATGGCCAAACCATTTGACTTGCTGCTTTCTAATAAAATCTAGTGCTGCTTTAACCCCCACTTTAGTCCTGATTTCTTCATTTCTGATCTTATCTCTTCTTGATACGTTGAGTATTCTTCTCAGGAACCTCATTTCTGTTGTTGTGATTTTTCTTTTCTCTTTTTCTGTCATTGTCCAGATTTGGCATTGGTAGCATGGAGTTGGTAGGAAGATTGTGTTTAAAGTGCTTTCTTGGTAGTTATTGATACATGTTTGTTCTTTAGTATTGGTGCCATTTGTCCAATGAGTTGTTTTGCCTTATTGCACCTATTTTCGATCTTGTATTCTGATCTGCCATTTGATAATATTATACTTCCTAGGTACTTGAAACTCTTTACTTGTTTCAAGGGATGTTCATTTAAGTGAATTGTTGTTGTTTGTTCTTCTTTAGTTATAGTCATTACCTCTGTTTTGCTTGTGCTAATTTTCATGTTATGTTCCCTACACATTTCGTTTAGACTATTCATGTGGTCTTGTAATTCAGCTTCTGATTTTGCTATTAGTGCTTGGTCGTCTGCAAACAGGAGTTCTCTAATGGTTAGATTTGCAGATGGTTCTTCTTCTGTGTTCTCATCATGCAGTGTTCTTGTGGTTTCTGGCTAGTTTCTTTACATATGTTGTCTATATATGTTATGAACAAGAGAGGGGACAGGACACACACAACCTTGTCGTACTCTGGATCTTATGGTGAAGGGTAATGAGTGTCCTCCAGTTGCTCTCACTATGCATTCACTGTTGTTGTATACACTTCTACATAGGTTTGTTAGATGTGTATTCACTCCATATTGTTTAAGGATTTCCCACATCTTGTTTATATCTACTCTATCGAATGTCTTTTCTTGGTCGACAAAGGCTAAGTAGAGTGTTTCATTGAATTCGATTGATTTTTCTATAAGTTGTCTAAGAGCAAAAATGGCATCTGTGCATCCTTTGTTTTTCCTAAATCCAAGTTGTGTTTCACTTAGCTGAGGCTCTAAAGTAGTTCTTAATCTTTTTTTCAAGAATTTTGCAAAATATTTTCCCAGTATGACTCAACAGTGAAATGCCTCTGTATTGTGTGCAGTCTCTTTTGCTGCCTTTGTTTTTCCAAATTGAGATAATTATGGCGTTTCCCCAGTCTCGTGGTGTCTATTGTACTACCCAAACATGGTTGAATAGTCTATGCGGCCAAGCTGTTCCTACTTCTCTTGCTGCTTTAATTAATTCATTTGGTATTTCATCCTGTCCTGGTGATTTGTTCAATGGGGCTAATCTGAAGGCTTCTATAATTTCTTCTTTTAGTATGTCTGGTTTGAGTTCTACAGTGACATCTGTGTAGGTCTCTTGAATTCCTGTGACATCTGATGGGATGTTGAGAAGTTGTTCGAAATACTGCTTCCATCTTATTAGGATTTGTTTTCGTTCACTTACTGGTTCTCCATATTCGCTGTTAATTATTTCAGTTGGGTCAAAGGGTTCTCCTCTGGTTCGCATTGCACTTATCTTTTTGTAGAAGTTTCTAGTTGCCTCCTTGTAGCTTTTATTTAGGGTTTCTCCATACTCTTCCCAGTCTTTTTGTTTTTCCCTCTTTACTATTCTATTCACATGTCTTCTCGCTATTCTATATTCTATGTAATCACATTCCTGTTTGCTCTTCAACCACTTTTTATATTTTTCCTTCATACATTGTGTAACAAGAATATTTCAATGTTATAGTTACCTATGTTATGTTATTTGATATTATGCCCAACCTTGCATAAATACCCCGATGGCTCATGCATTCATCACCTATGCAGCAAAAGTCCAACTCCTGGCCTTCACGTGGCAGAGCTGTTTTCACTAACAGGAGAAGGGGCGATGGTGAATCACTGACGCTGAGAAATAACCAGAACGCTCTAGATGTGTATGCACGAACATGCATGCACAGACACGTGTGTGCATGACTTCACACCTAAACTCGAGTAAGACCACAGTCTGCTCTAGCAAAGGAAAGGTGCTGAAGGCGGAGGCAACCAGCCTGGAGGTGTACCACAGAAATCAGGATGGCACGCAATCACGCTTAATGAAATATGTCGACTACTGCTGATTGTTATGGTGCTCGCCCTGCTTTGGACCCCCAACAGGTGCAGTGCTGGGCCCTATGCCTCAACAAAGACTAAAATTAATGCATTGGAATGCGGAGAGAGTCAGCAACAAAAAAATAGAAGTAGAAAACATCTTGGACCAAGAAAAAGTAAGTGTATGTTGCTTGCAAGAAACTCACCTCAATGAAAATATAGCCTTAAAAATCAGAGGCTACCAGTGTTGCCGATCTGACCGAAAGGACAGGCAAAAGGGTGGGATACTGACCCTTGTAAAAAATAACATCACTGCTTCTCAAATTGAAGTTTACATGGAAAGGGCTAAGCATCAGACACTTAAACTTTAATCGTTATGGTGCTAATCCCGTGAAGTCCCATCAGGCGGCGATAGTGCCGGGCCCCCTGCCTCGAGGGGGTCCACCCATGACTACTGGTGGTCACCTTCCCCTGTGCTGTGGAGTCAAGGCACAGAGGAGTAGGTTAAGAGCTATTGACCAAATACCCCGGACACTCAACATACTACAGTGGAATGCCGAAGGAGTTTACAAGAAGAAAGACTCCCTAACACAGCGTCTTCATAAAGATAGAATAGATGTGGCATGCATTCAAGAGACACACCTCAATGCCAATCACAAATTCTCAGAGGATATCAGGCCACACGTTTCGACCGCGAAGGACACAAAGGAGGAGTTCTAATACTTACACGAAATACAATACCTTGCAGTGAAGTATCTGTGATCTCTGACAACCAAACGGAAATTATAGGTGTTGATATAATGATAAAGGACGTGAAAATAAGAATCTACAATCTGTATAGCCCAGCAGATAAGGACCTTACACTCTCAAACATGAAAATAACTGACACAAACTGCATTATTGTCGGAGACTTTAATAGCCGTTCAGAAAGATGGGGATACCAAGATACTGACAAAAGAGGAGATGAATTGGAGGACTGGGAAATAGACTCAAATCTCCATCTACTCAACAAAGCGGATGACACACCGAGCTTCTACTCCAGAAGATGGCTTACCACTTCTACTCCAGACTTAGCTTTCTGCACAGGAGACATCCTCCACAAAATCGATCGCCATGTGCTGGACCAATTAGCAGGTAGTGACCACAGACCAATCAAGCTTGTAATGAATATGGAAGTATGTTCCACAGGAGCAAAAGCCCTTGCCCCGCTGGAATTACAAACGAGCAGATTGGGACAGATTTGCCATACTAACAGACAAATATTGTGAAAACATAAATACACGATATGGCAACATAAAGCAAATGGTGGAAAGTCTAAACAGAGCGATAATACAGGCAGCCACTGAGTCCATTCCAAGAGCAGCGAGGAAAAATTACAAACCATACTGGACTGAAGAACTACAAAGTTTGGAGGACAAAGTTGAAGATGCCAGGAAGACAGCAGAGAGAGAACAAACAATTGAAGCGAACATCTCTCTCAAAGCCATCTCAGCAAAATATAAAAGAACAGTAAATCAAACAACAAGAGATTGTTGGAGGGAAAAAACAGAAAACCTGAATTTTGACAGGAATGGAAACAAACTATGGAAACTAGTGAAAGCCATGAACAATGAAGGACCTAGAAACAAACAAATAACAATTAAACAAGGAAATGCCTTGCTTACAGGAAAAAAGGCTGCAAATGCACTAATGGAACACTATGCAAATGCAAACCACATTGATATTACAACCGAACAGAAGAAAGCAATCAAAGACAAACAGATACATCATAGAAATACAGAGACAGCAGCAGAATATATGATGGCAAATCTAACAATGGAAGAAATGGAACAGGCAATGAATACCCTAAAAAAGAAGAATTCACCAGGAAAGGATGGAATCACAAATGAAATGCTAATAGGACTAGGCACTAAGGCAAAGAAGAAACTACTAGCAGTCCTAAATAACAGCTGGAAGAGAGGAATAGTCCCACAGGCATGGAAGGAAGCTATACTAATACCAGTCCCAAAGAAAGGAAAAGACCTGGAAGAACCAAATGGCTATCGACCTATCAGTCTACTTAGCTGTGTAGGAAAATTAATGGAACAGCATTATCAATGGCAGGACTAACATGGCATCTGGAAGAAAACAAACTCTTAACACCACACCAAGCAGGATTCAGAAAGTGCAGATCCACTGAAGATCAAATAACCTATATAGCTCAGGAAATAGAGGATGCCTTCCAAGAGAAAAAGCACACACTAGCAGTCTGGATAGATTTAGAAAAAGCATTTGATAAAGTATGGAAGGAAGGACTGAAAGTAAAACTGCAAAAAATGCATGTTTGTGGAAAATGTATAAATGGATCAGCCACTACCTTGAGAACAGAACTGCCAGGACAAAAGTACAAGGACAAACAAGCAAAATGATGCTGTTGGAGCAAGGTGTCCCCCAAGGAGGAGTTCTTTCACCAACATTATTCCTAGCATATATAAATGACATCACAGAAAATTTTCCAGCCAGAGTACACACATCCTTCTTTGCAGATGACCTAGCCGTATGGACATCTGAAGAATATATTAGTACAGCTAACAGCAGAATACAGCAAGCCTTATTAGCGCTAGAGGACTGGTCCAAATCATGGCTAGTGAAGATAAGTGAGGAGAAAACAACATGCACAGTGTTCTCCCTCTCAAATAAAACTCAGCAACCTAAGCTGGTATTGAATTAAAAAATATTGCGCCATGAAGAAAATCCAAACTATCTAGGAGTCACCTTTGATCGTCGCCTGACATGGAAGACACAGGTTGAGAAAAATCAAACAAGAGCAAGGCAGAGAATGGCAATCATGCAAAAGCTTGCTGGTGCAACGTGGGGAGCAGATGAGAAAGTTCTCAAGAAGTTATATACTGGACGAGTGAGGCCAGTACTGGAATATGGCATTGCAGCTTGGGCAACAGCAGCTAAGTCAAACTTTAACAAAATAAGTAGAGTCCAAAACCAAGGAATGCGAATCATAACTGGAAGCCTGAAGACAACGCCTATTAATGAACTAGAAAAGATCACTTGTTTACAACCAATGCAGGACAGAAGAGATAGCAGAGCCCAGCAACAAGCAGAAAAATTTAGAAGATTGACAGACCACCCTATGTATAATGGGTTTAATGGTTTTGGAAAAGGAAGACTGAAGCGTAGCAACTTTGTAGAAACTGCAAAACGAAAGATTAGGGCAGATCCCATACTTAACATATTAACAGTCAAGCCCATTTACAATGCACACAACTTCCCAGCTTGGAGACAGCAGCAACTGCCTGAGATGATAGAAAACATTCCTGGTATTGAGAAAAAGAACACTCAGAATGAAACCGAAAGAAGAAAAATAACCCTCAACTACATAAAAGAACATTACCCAAGCAGCAATTGGACCCATGCATATACAGATGGATCAGCCAAAGATTCAATTAAAAATGGAGGAGGAGGAATTCTCCTTAATTTAAAAAATGGAGTGATAAAAACACAGTCAGTGGCAACTGGAAAATTTTCAAGTAACTTCAAAGCGGAGGTAGAGGCTTTGAAAACTGCAGCAGAAATGCTCTTGATGGAGGAAAATAAAGAGAAGCAAATAGCTATCTTCACAGATGCAAAGTCAGCTGTCTCAATACTGAAGAGCAAAAACAGCACAGAACTAGCTGACCTAAGAGCAGCACTCCATGGTCTATGCCAGAAATCCAAAAAAGTTGTAATACAGTGGATCCCATCACATTGCAGTATACCTGGAAATGAAGAGGCTGACAGACTAGCAAAAGAGGGTGGACGATTACCACAGCCTGACATAGACATAACCTATAATGAGGCAAAAAGGTTTATAAAAAGCACTTATAGAACCAAATGGGAATCAGAGCATCCAGGCCACCAGAAGGATGATGCATATTACAAACTCGACCGAAGAGAACAAGTAGCAATCTTCAGACTCCGCACAGGACATAACAGGCTGAAACACCACTTGTTCAATAAACTAAAGATAGGAGATACCGATGAATGTAATTGTGGAACTGGTAAAATGACAGCTAAACATTTGCTGCAGGAGTGCCCAATATATGCAGAACAGAGAAAGATATTTTGGCCCACGCCTGCTTCATTTGAGGACAAGCTCTATGGAGATATCAACAAGCTCAAGTTGACTACAGCTTACTTTAACTACATTTAGGTTGACATCTAAAGGTGCATGAAGATGTATTTAGACTGCCACACTTCATACCACAGGTATGTCGGTTACAAAAGCGTCCCAGAGGCATGAAATGGAATATTGCTTGGATAGCAAATCCATTATGTGGAAAGTCTTAATCGAAATCTCACTGTGTGGATGTCATCTGCAGACTGCATTCTTCTGGTTTCCGGAGGAACAGCCTATGGTGAACGGAAGGCCCAATATACGGAAGTGAGGCTAAGCAGCCATGTGCAGGACGTGACGATTCCTTGGGTGAGCCCAGTACCAGAGCGCTGTGTGATGGCTCTGCAAGTATGGAAGCCTCCTTGGATGGCGGGGAATGCCCATGGTCTGCCCCTGCCTTCCCTTGAGGGTTGACCAGGATGTCTTTGGCTGTTCTATATGGGCCAGCTAGGATGGGGGATAACATCACAACAGTGAGATTCAAACGCCCTAAGAAACCCCCGGGAAGGTTAACCCGGTCAATAAATGCCCACAGAAGTCGGATGTGTCGGCCTAACGGCGCAAGAATGCAGCTCTGCTGTAAACAGGCACAACGCAGTCACATCCGGAAAAAAATCCGGATGAACGCAGAAGAAGAAGAAGACACTTAAACTTAAGACAGGCAATACAGACCCTCATCTGATTAATTACTTCTGTCCAAGTGACCACCCACAGGCACTGGACACACTACCATAAATAGAAAAAAATTATTGTGTGTGGCGACTTCAACAGCCACTCGCAGAGCTGAATCTATGATCACATGGACCAGAGAGGAGAGAGACTGGAAGACTGGCAGGATGAGAATAGATTCATCTTGATTAACAAGCCGTTCGACCCACATACTTTCTACTCGAGATCATGGCACACTACAACTACACCTGACCTGGCTTTTCATTCACCAGACCTGGAGTGGAACACTACACGGATTGTTAGGAAACAACTTGGTGGCAGTGACCATCGGCCAGTCTTTCTAACTGTAGAAAATGAGCATGTAAGTGAAAGCAGCACCTTCTCGAGGTGGAACTACAAGAAAGCAGTCTGGGCAATGTACAAGCATCACACCAGCATACTGGTTAGAAACCTGAACACTGAGAAGGACATAAGTAAAGTAGTTGAAGAGTTTGGGAAATGCATTCTACAGGCAGCGCGAGAAACAGTACCAAGAGGAACCCGTAAACAATATAAACCCTACAGGAGTAGTGAACTGGAACAGTTGCATAATGATGTGGAAGTGTATAGAAAGCAAGCAGAGACCAAACCCAGCCAAGAGCACCGCAATAAATTCTAGCACGCAAAAGCCACATTTCAATGGGCCAAGCTGCAGGCTAGACGGAAAAGCTGGCAGGAAAAAACAGTCTCTGAACTTTGAAAGAGACACAAGGAAATTGTGGAAGCTGATAAAACAACTTAACCACGAGGGCACAAGATGAAAATATCGACATTTCCAGAGAAACAATAGGAGATTCTAGAGAAATGGCAACATACAGGACAGAATGAAACAGTACATGAGGTTCTGGAGGAATGAGAAAATCACCAGGAGCTGATGGTATCTCCAATGAAATGATCAGGAACCTAGGAACAGAGGTCAAAGCAAAGCTGTTGCAGATATTCAATAACAGCTGGACCTTAGGCAGTGTTCCACAATCCTGGAGAGAAGCAATAATGATACCCTTCTAAAATCAGAGAAATACAATTCCATTGCCTCCAGCTACAGACCAATTAGCCTCACCAGCTGTCTCTGCAAAACAATGGAGCGCATCATCAATCACAGACTGCAGTGGTACATTGAAAGTGAAAACATCCTTGTGCCACAGCAAGCTGGCTTTAGGCAGTGCTACTCTATGGAAGATCAGACAACCTACCTCTTTCGAGAAATTGAGGATGCATTCCAAGAGAAGAAGCTGGTGCTTGCTGCATGGATAGGGCTGAAGAAAGCCTTTGACAAAGCCTGGAAAGGTCTGACGAAGAAGCCGAGAAACTATAAAGTCAATGGAAGTATGTACAAATAGGTGAAAGCATACTTGCACAACAGAAGAGCCAGAGTACAGATAGGCAGACTCAAGAGCAAGAAAGTACTACTGTGTCACAGTGTTCCCCAGGGCGGAGTCTTGTCCCCCACACTTTTTCTAATCTTCGTTGATGATCTTGTTGCTAATCTACCGCATGGAATTAAAGCCCCCGGGAAGGTTAACCCGGTCAACAAATGCCCGCAGAAGTCGGATGTGTCGGCCTAACGGCGCAAGAACGCAGCTCTGCTGTAAACAGGCACAACGCAATCACATCCGAAAAAAAAACTCCGGATGAACGAAGAAGAAGAAGAAGAATTAAAGCAGGAATGTAAGCTGATTACCTGGTTCTATGAAGCACATATGAACATGCATCAGTAATTACCAGATTGCTACAAAGAGCTGTAGATGCATTTGTTGCATAGGCAAATAAATGGTGTGTCAGCATAAACACTGACAAGTGCAGCACCACTCTATTTACCCTCTCTGCAAAACAAAAGGCAGGGATCATCCAGATAAATGGGATATCCCTTAGAGAAGATAAAGAACCAACATACCTTGGAGTAACATTTGATGGCAGGCTGACATGGAGAAAACACATCAACAAAGCAGTAACAAAAGCAAGAAGGAAAATAGCCATCCTGAGAACTAAGTGGAACCACATGGGGAGCCAGCGGGAAAATACTTTACAATGTTTATCAACAGAGCATACAACCACACCTGGAATATGGGTCAACTGCGTGGTGTTCAGCATAAAATCCACACTACAAGAGCTGGACAAGGTGCAAAATCAAGCACTTAGTCACCTACAGGAGGGATGAGATCAACCCCTATAGTGGAGATGGAGAAGATAGGGAGGACACAAGCACTGAGAGAGCACAGAGATATGAAAACGCTAATACAAGCAGAAAAGCTCCTCAGCTTGCCAGGCCACCCTATGAAGAACAGATTTGAAAACTTAGCTATGGGGCGGTTGAAAAGAAGCAGTTTTATCCATCAGGCCAAACGACTCTGCCCACAGTCGGTATACCCCTGAAAACTATACCAAAGCGAACTACATGGAAAGATGAACATACACTATCACTACAAATACAGACAGAAGTGAGAGGAATATTTGACAAGGAAGAACAGAACATTGTACAGCGCAGAACAGCCATTCTCAGCTTCCTTGATGAAGATTACCCACAGGACCTCTGGATCCAAGTCTACACAGATGGAATCAGCACAAAATAATAGTTCGAAGTGTAGGAGCAAGAGTGTACATAGAATACCCAAATAATACTAGGGGCATGACCAGAGTACCAACAGGAAAGTACTGCCATATCTATGATGCTGAAATTGAGGCAATTAAGATAGCAACAGAAAAACTTCTAAATACCAGCCATGGCACACAACCTGTGGTACTATTGATAGGTGCAAAATCAGTACTCAAGGCGCTCCTGTCTGGGAAATTGCCAGTACTAAGGACACTACTTTCTGAACTTAGTCAGCATAAAGTCACCATACAGTTGATACCATCCCACTGTGGAATACCCGGAAACGACAGAGTTGATCGATTGGCTAAGGAAGGAGCAAAAGAAGAACAGCCCGATGTGCCCGTTACATACCACCAAAAGAAAAGAATGATAAAATCAGTCAGAAAGCCACCAAAACCTGCTCAAGGCGACTACCACATTATGGAAAGACCAGAACAAGTCATTATTCTGTGCCTCAGAACAGGACACAATAAATTAAGTAACCATATGTATACAAAATTCAACATTGGTGAATCAGCCACATGCACATGTGGATTGGCGTCACGGACAGCAGAGCACATACTCCAAGACTGCCCAAATTACAACATGTCTAGGCAAACCTTCTGGCCTAGAGAGACGACAGTGGAAAATAAACTCTCTGGACTGCTGGGTGAAATAAAAAGACAGTTAAATTCATACAAGAGACAACATTGCAGGTATAGACATTTTTCAAGCGAACGAAAGAAGAAGAAGAAGATACAAGTATAGAAGTCATAGAGAAGGCTTTCAAATAGAAAAGGTCTTTAAGAGCACATAGCGAGAGAGAGAGAGAGAGAGAGAGAGAGAGAAACTGTACATGAAAAGGGAGCTGGCGGAAGTAATAAAACAGACAAGTCAGACATTTTGGTCACATTAAAAGACATGGCACTCTGATAAATTCCATTTTGGAGGGAACAGTTAGTTAGTTAGTTAGTTAGTCGACAGATCATCCTCGTTGCACATCGGACAATTCAGTCCATAAGTGCTCAGATCCCCTCCTCAGCAAATCCTGCAGCGTATAGCGGCTAACGACGCCAGTTCTGTGTTGGTTTATCAATCTTCTTTGGCTTCCTGCGTGGTGTTCTTGTTTGGCCACCCCTCTTTTAATTTGCTGCTCTCGCAGTCTGGCCATTGTTGTAGATTCACAGTCATCACTTGGTTCTTGCAAAAGTCTCACTTCTCGTAGAGCATTCAGAATGTCAGCCTGGTCCATGGCGCGTCCGCCCTCCACAGTAGCCTCACCTGCGAGCTTGTCAGCCCGCTCATTTCCTTGTACTCCCGCATGCCCTGGCACGAAGATGAAACTAATCTTTGCCAGCCGAGACCGCTTCAGAGGCAGCAACCATTCTCTTCGGATCGACCCCTCCTCTATCCTCTTGATCATGTTCATTGAGTCGCTAAGGAAACAAGCCCTAGTGAATGTCTGTGTCTCGAGCCATGTTATTGCTTTACTTACTGCCATGACTTCCATGGTCAGGCTACTTGTGGTTTCAGTGAAAGCACCAGAGTCCTCCTTCACAATTCTCCCTCCGGCCCGAGCTGTAAAGGCCCATGAGCTTCTCACATGTCGGATGACCGATCCATCTGTGTAGATGACCGCGTCACTGTCTAGCGAATTCTCGAAAATCAACGCTTGTACTTCAGCTTCAACAGCAGCCGGATTTTCTTGTCTGCATTTTCTATCTAGTTGGATGCAAACTGAAAAGGATGTGCAGAAGTCTGTTGGCACTTGCACCCACTCCTCGCCAGGTTCTAAGTCCTCAAGTGAACACACCTGTTGAAGAATGTCTTCGACTTGACCCATCCACGACCGTCCTCTTTTTAACCTGCTGCCCTTCACCTTCCTAATTTCACTATGCAGTGGATGCTGTGTGTTTGCGTTAATTCTGAGGTAGGCGCGTGCCCTGCAAACTTGTATTCTCTCTTCAATGGTTGGAAAATCAAGAAGGTAGCGCATCGCCCTGCATGCTGTATCTCTTGTACATCCAAGAATAATGCGCATAGCTTCATTCTGTATCCTTTCCATCCTTTCTATCTGCTTATGGCTGACAGTCAGGATTGCCATTGCATACTCCAAAACAGACATGACCAGCCCCTCGTACAGAAGACATAGATGGCGCTGCTCACAGTTTGCTGCCGCCATCACCCGCATCGCTGCCAAACCCCGCTTGGCCTTTGTTATCACCTGGTCTAGTGTGCACATTATAAGCAAGGCTTCGATCAAACCGTATCCCCAGGTAATTCATTGCCTGCGTTCTTTCCACCGTCTCTGAACACAGCATTACAGTTGGTGTTGGATTGTTGACAATATGATTATTCAACGAGAACCAAGTCACTGTTGCCTTTGTTGGGTTGACCATTGCCCCAGCTTCATCACACCAAGTACTTATGCGATTGAGTTCGGTTTGTAGTTCCACAGCAACCTCCTCTCTATCCTTACCCTGACGATACACTAAAACATCATCGGCATATGACAATGTCCTGCCAGGTCCAGTGATCTGCTCACTGGTGATTCTCACTGTGTAGGCGTTGAACAGTACCGGAGATAATGGTGATCCCTGTGGTAGGCCAGGATATATTGTTGTTGGTTCCGAAGTCCAACTGCCACATCTAAAAACTACTTTCCGTTGGAAGAGGGCTGCAGCGATCCAACTAAGGAGGAATGGACTTACGTTTAGTTCAAGAAGCTGAAACATTAAAAAATCCAGTGGTACTCTGTTGTATGCGTCCTCAAGATCAATCGCTGCAGCAACGGTTTCAGTGCCTGAGTGGAAACCTTCATAGACATCATGGGCAAAGACTGCTGCATTGGTCCAGGTTTCTCTTTTTGGACGGTACCCACCCAGGGTAGGTGGGAAAACACCTTGCCTCTCTAGTTGGCTTGATATTTTCCTGGCAATTACCTTCTCCAGCAGCTTGCCTATTGTATTCTGCATGGTTATAATTCGATATCCCTGAATTTTTTTGTGGTCTTTGTCAGGCTTCGGCAAGGGAATCAGATAGCTGTGTAACCATTCCTCCTTGATGCTAGCACTCCCTATACTGTTGTTGTACATGTCTGCTAGTTTCTCTAGCTCACTGTCGGTACACCTATTTATGTCGTCGTATCTTATGCCATCAGGACCTGGAGCACTGTTTTTTGATCGTCGAAGCACAGCCTTGATTTCTTTCACTGTCACTGTGTCTTCATCCGAAGTGTTCTGGGCCTTGCATCTGTCTGAGGTGACCTCCTTGGCCAGATTCCGGCCTCCCATGTCTGTCTGGTTGCTCTGCTCAAGGTAGCGTTCAAAGAGGGCTTTGCCCTTGTCCTCGTCAGTCCTCTGCCAGATGAGGTCAGCACCTTGGAAGTCAGAAATGCTCTTATTCTTGACTACACCACTCATGCTTTTATGTAGTCGCCAGAACAATTTCAGTGACTTGTCTGTGCTTACTCTTTGACACACCTCTGCCCATTTTTCGCTTTTAACCACCGTGACCAGTTTTTTGAAATAGCTTACTTTTGTGTGCATTTTGTGGGAACAGTTGAAAATGGGCAAACAGGAAACTCATGGATTCACGCGAGAAGATATCAAGAGATGAAAAAACTGCCGTCTGTCACGGTATACAACTAAAGCAATGACGATATTGATCTGTTGTGCAACATTTGATTGATTGATAGACTGAACAGGTGACAATTTTACTCTGGTAGCTGCTTTTTTCCATGTTTATGATCAAATGTACTTTCTTCTCTGATTAGTCTTGTAATTCATGCTTGCTAACTTCTTTACCATTATTTTATGTAGGTACTGACTCTGATGATGGTGAAGATGAATATGAAGGTGACGATGGAGATAGTTCCATATCAAGTGATGAATAGATTCAGTCAAGTGATAAATAGATAAGAGTTTGAAATCTATTGAAATTATGAATAGATGCGAGATGATTAGAATGAAGTTGAACTCCTCATAGAAACAAGTGATAAAAATGTGCATGTATTATTTTGTTGTTTGCATTTTTAAATATGTGAGCAGATAAAGCTGATGTGCTTCCTTTGTTCAACTTTATTATCTGGTTGTTTTGATCTTTGAAAATCTGTTTGTATGGTTAAATATAAATATTTTTAACAGAAGTGTTGCGGGATCCACGGTTTCAGTTCTGTCATTTATACTTTCAGGAGGCATTGGAAGTAAATGAAAGTGAATAAATTAAGGACAGGAGATAAAGGGGAAAAAAAAGAGGACAACAAAGGCATATTTACAATCTGTTATCTACAGGAGCAGTCAGCATTCCTACACAGCATCATTTGCTGGAAATAGAGCCATCACAGAATGGGGGTGGGGGGGGGAGTAACAAATCTGTATCATTATCTAGAAATCTGGTGGCATAGTGATTAATGCAAGTGCTTACAATCAGAGGAGTCTTGGTTCTTTCCCATGAGTCTGTGATCGAGTGAGATGGCAAAACATGACCACCTGCGCTTATCGGCATGGCACATGATGGATGGATACGTAGTATACCTCATGTAGTGGCTGTGAATCTGCAACCTTGTCCAGACTAGGAACATCAAGTCAAAAGGGATCTGACCAGACAAAGTGGTAGTCAGGAGACTAAAGAAGAATAGTTGACCAACACAGAACTGGTGTCGTCAGCTTCCATACGCTGAGGGAGAAACTGAGGAGTGGTTCTGTGCACTTATGGACTTAACGTGCCGAGAGAATAATCTTTTAACTAACCAGTCAGTTCATATGTATAGTGGCTGCATGGACAGGTGCTATATATCCATCTTCTATCCTATGGGTGTTGAAGTATATGTCACCAAAGCTAGCAGGCTGAAATTTATTGTTTCCTCTACAATGATCTTTTCATTTTATAGAATCAGGTCGTGTTTGGTGGCGTCAAAGATTGAACATTTTTCTGTTTTTGATTGAAGAAATGTCTGGGCTGTGCCATTCTCATATTTGTATCCTCAAATATTTACATATATGATATTTTATCTTCTTTTCTAAATACTGTCTTTTAAACTTTAAGAGGTTTCAATTTAACTTTTAGATGCTTGATGAGATGGCATTAGTTTATCAGCTTTGTAAAATTTTTCATCTTTATATATTTATGCAGTTTTAGTGAATAAATTACATTTTATAAGCTTCTATACTTAACATTTTTCTCAGTGGAATGTTTACTGCCAGATGTAATTATAAATTGTAATAACGTTTTAAGAATATTGGTTCCCAAGCAGTTTCTGCTATAGGTCTTTATAGTGTCATCACATTTTGCAGGCCTGAATGCACAGAGAAATTAAGTGATCAATCTTTCCCGTAATTTTGCAGGCGACAAGCTCAAGCGTTAAACCCACTCCCGACCGTATTCATAACAAAAATAGTAATACAAGCGTGTTATTCTGAGCCAAGTGAGCATGTTTATCACATTGCTAATCGATTGGAAGACAGCTGAGGATCTATGTTCCTTTGATGGGATAAAAGGCAGAAGGACAAGAAGCAGCAGAATCAAAATGTGAAATAAAACCTTGAATCAAACGGCTGGCACCTATGTTTATGAGGCTGGGCTGACCCCAGAGCCTACTGGTTGGAAACAAATAATCCCACCTCTTATCTAAGCTCATGCTGATGCTTGAACTCGCTGACTGTAGGCATAGTGTCCATAACCCGAGATTGTGCTCAGTGATATTGACAGAGACATTCATGATTTTGAGAGCAATACGATGTGTAATTTACAGTCACATACAGAAATATATGTGTGATGTACAGTCACAAGAAACGGACTTTCTAGTTAGCCTGTTCTCAGGTTTTCTTAAAAGTGATTGATTGCCATTGGTTTAACAGAAGTGATGTTACAGCATTTGGCACATGCCAACAGGTGTTCCGTTTTCCATAAACCTCACACACAAAGTAATGATTTGTGTTAATTTTTAACAATAAAATTTCAATTGTTTTAATAAGGCAGTTGATATTTTTTGGTCATGCAATGAGACAAAAGGGTCTAAAGGTCGTGGTAAAATCCAGGAAGATTAGGTGTATTATTATTGATACAAGCGACATGAGTGGTTGAACTTATCAAGAACATAGACTGTAGATATTTGTAAAGAAACATAGCATTATATCATGATTCAGAATATGAAAAGGCCTAACGCTTCACAGCTCAGCAGCCATGGAACTACTTGTACAGCCATTTCTGTGATATCTTAATGCTGTAAACATTTAATGAGCATGTTATCAGTACTCTTCTTAGCAATTATCCTTGTTGCAGCTACCTAACTGTATCCTGTATTAAAAATAAGCAGATCTTCCTTGATAGGCTACATAATCTTATCTTGTGTGAAAAGATCATGGCAGATATTCCTTTATGTGGCTACATAATCTTATCTTGTGTGAAAAGATCATGGCAGTTCTTCCTTGATATGGCTACATAATCTTATCTTGTGAAAAGATCATGGCAGTTCTTCCTTGATATGGCTACATAATCTTATCTTGTGTGAAAAGATCATGGCAGTTCTTCCTTGATATGGCTACATAATCTTATCTTGTGTGAAAAGATCATGGCAGTTCTTCCTTGATATGGCTACATAATCTTATCTTGTGTGAAAAGATCATGGCAGTTCTTCCTTGATATGGCTACATAATCTTATCTTGTATTTATTATAATCAATCAATCATGTGCCGTCTCCACAATGAAGGTTGGCTGCAATGGATCTCAAACACTGTCTCTCACCTTCATTGTACATTCTGTCAGACGATGTTATCTTCCCACTTGTATCATTGTCCACCTCTTGCCTTCAACCCCTCTAGTATGGTTTTTATGAGAGTTATATCTGTTAACGTGGCTGAAATATTTCACTTTCCTCTTTTTATTTCCAGTTTTTCTAGATCATCTGTATTTGTTTCCATGAAATATGACATATTCTTCTGTATATTCACATCTTCAGGGCCTCTATTTGACTTTCTAATTGCATGTTCATTGTCCAGGCTTCTATGCCTATAGTGTTGACTACAAGACCTTGACATATCTAGTGAAAGAAGTATATGATTTGCCAAGGAATTGTCAATGACTTGGTCTCTGCATCTCATAAAACTGTGAGCTAATTTGTGTGAAATTGTAGCCATGTTTTAATGAGCATTTAATCAACATACTCACTGGAGATCTTGCTTAATGTTGTGTTGAACACAAGATCACAACATATCTAGGCAAACTTTCTGGCCTAGAGAAACAACAGTGGAATGAAAGAACACAAGGTCATTCCTGTTCTGGTGGACTAGCTACTGGATTTGGAAAGAGCACAACAAATGAGGAAACATAGGCCTCTGCATCTCATAAAGTTTAGTCGATGGATCAACATCACTGCACACAGGTGTAACCCATAAATGCTCCGTTCTGCTCCTTGAACCCAAGCCTGAGTCCGGAGAATCTCAGCTCAGTGCACGAACTCTGTAGCACCGGCGAGGATCCTGAAATATTTGGGTAAATTTTAAACTCAAAATTTTATCCAGGCAGCGCCGTTATAAAGTTGTGACCTAGTATATTTGAAACTGCTAACCCCTAGCAACTTATAGCAATATCTGCCTTGTGATTACTTTAAATATCATTACAATCATTTTTTTGAAACTTCATACACAGCCATGCTAATGTGATTATTTTCTTTAACAGTGTGGATTTCAGAATACATTCTAGATACACTGCAAAAATAAAGAAATTGCACAGCTTTCTAAAGTATTGGGAATCCATCAAAATCTGTTTTCTGAAAGGTTGTGTGTGGGTCTGTTCTGTATGGATGCAAATTCTTGCCAATGAGATGTCATAATCGTGTGCCATGTCAGTAAGCAGAAGCGGTCATGGTTTGCCAGCTCACAAGATCACCAGTTATAAATGTAAGATCTCTGTTCCTATTCCAGTTATGGCATGTGACTGAGCCATCCAGGCACTTATCTTCCTCTTGCTATTTTCCCATCAAGTTTACTAGTTCTCACTCAGTTTTCAAGTTTGTTTCTTCTCACAACATGGCCCAAAAATCTGGACTGTCAGGATCTATTCTGCAGCCAATTTTACAGTTTTCATTTGTTTCTTGAAGTACTGCCTAATTCATTTTTCTGTCTCTCTATGGTATTCTTTGCTGTAAAAATGCTTCTTTGCTCTTAAAATGTTTCAGCTGTCAGTAAATTCTTTTTTTCAATCTTGAAGCCAAAAGTTCTGAAGATTCTTTGGAGAGATATAGACCTTGGAATAGATTATTCAGTCCACGCAGGTCGAAGCGTCGAGCAGCTGGAAAATCATCTTTGAAATCACTGTCACTTGTCATTCAACATGCCATAGCTGTTTCATCTTCTAGCAGTGAATCCGAAATCAGACTGAAAGTTGGATTTGGTATGTCATCTCCATGTGGAACAGGTCTCTAGCAGAATCTAAATCTGGATATTTCCATTTAAAAAAAATTTTTATTCCATTAATTCCCACTATATTGACAACACAGAAATAACAGTCAGCATAGTGGTTCTCTCCAAACCATTGGAATTCCAAATTTTGTAAGGGACTAGATAACAATAGTATTTTTTCCTGAGCCTTGTAGAGAAAATATAGTAATATTAATTGAAAACACAAATGCCTGTATCTCAAAAACTAGAGCTGCTACAAACAAATAAATGTGGTATTTGGATTTAGCAGTCCTCATGCAAAATCCCTGGCTCTGAGGGAGTTATGGACGCAGTTCGTGGTCCCACATACCCGTGGCTGCAGACCACCTTGTGTTGGTGTTTTACAAAATGTTGTTTGGTGCCAGGTGTTCAGAAAGCAATGGCAAACTACTGAACGTAAAAACTTGCCAAGAGATCACAACAACAACAAATGCTGGTGTTGACTGTGACATCCTGTGGTGCCTCCTTCCCTCTGCTAGAGAACAAAGGGAGGACAGAGAAGTAAATAACTGGATGACTCGGCCACGTTGCATGGTCGGGACAAGAACATTGAGCTGATTCACGATTCTGGTGATAGAGTGAGGTGGCAAAACATGGCCTCCCACGCTTACCGGCATGGTACATGATGATGATAGAGGAATATCATCAGCGAACTTGATCCTGAAAACCAAAGACAGATCTGTAGAAAGTCATGAACGCCTACGCCACCCAGCATGGCATTTGATGATGGTGATGAGTTAAAAACACGAAAGGGGTATTTCCGCATATAATATACTACTACTTGGAGCTCTTGTCAACCCTGCAAAGGCATCGGTTACATGGTTCTCCCTAAACAACCATATTGTGAACACAGACGGTTCCAAATGTTGCTGTATGTAGCCGGGGCGCAATGTTGGGGTGAGCGCCCAACATTGCTTAAATACCCCAATGGCTCGTGAATACATAACCTCTGCAGCAAGAGTCCAACTCCTGGCCTTCACGTGGCGGAACTGTTTTAACTAACAGGAGAAGGGGCGACGACGAGTTTCTGGCGCCGAAAAATAACCAGAATGCTCTAGATGTGTATGCACGTACATGCATGTGCAGACACTTGTGTGCGCGCGTACACATCTACACTCGAGTGAGACCACAGTCTGCTCTAGCAAAGAAAGGTGCTGAAGACGGAGGCAACCAGCCAGGAGGCGCACCACAGAAATCAGGATGCCACGCAATCACGCAAAATGGAATATGTCGACTACTGCTAAATGTTATGGTGCTCGCCCTGCTTTGGACCCCCAGGCAGGTGCAGTGCCGGGCCCTATGTCTCGAAAGGGTCCAACCACAACTACTGGAGTTCCTTCTCAGATGTCCTGTGGAGCCAGGGGACATGAGAATAGGGCGACTGGCCATACTAAACAAAGACTTAAAATAATGCACTAGAATGCGGAGGGAGTCAGCAACAACAAAAAATAGAATTAGAAAACATCTTGGACCAAGAAAAAGTAAGCATATGTTGCTTGCAAGAAACTCACCTCAACGAAAATATAGCCTTCAAAATCAGAGGCTACCAGTGTTACCGATCTGACCGAAAGGACAGGCGAAAAGGTGGGATACTGACCCTTGTAAAAAATAACATCATTGCTTCCCAAATCGAAAGTCTACATGGAAGGGGCTGAGTATCAGACACTTAAACTTAAGACAGGTAATACAGACCTACATCTGATCAATTACTACTGTCCAAGTGACCGCCCACAGGCACTGGACACACTACCATTAAAAGAAAAAAATGATTGTGTGTGGCGATTTCAGCAGCCACTCGCAGAGCTGGGGCTATGATCATATGGACCAGAGAGGAGAGAGACTGGCAGGATGAGAATAGATTCATCTTGATTAACAAGCCGTCCGACCCACGTACTTTCTACTCGAGATCATGGCACACTACAACTACACCTGACCTGGCTTTTCATTCACCAGACCTGGAGTGGAACATTACACGAATTGTTGGGAAACAACTTGGTGGCAGTGACCATCGGCCAGTCTTTCTAACCGTAGAAAATGAGCTTGTAAGTGAAAGCAGCACCCTCTCGAGGTGGAACTACAAGAAAGCAGACTGGGTAATGTACAAGCATCTCACCAGCATACTGGTTAGAAACATGAACACTGAGAAAGACATAAAGTAGTTTAAGTGTTTGGGAAATGCATACTACAGGCAGCGCGAGAAACAGTACCAAGAGGAGCCCGTAAACAATATAAACCCTACTGGAGTAGTGAACTGGAACAGTTGCATAACGATGTGGAAGTGTGTAGAAAGCAAGCAGAGGCCACACCCAGCCAAGAGCACCACAATAAATTCCAGCACGCAAAAGCCAAATTTCAAAGGGCCAAGCTGCAGGCTAGACGGAAAAGCTGGCAGGAGAAAACGGAGTCTCTGAACTTTGAAAAAGACACAAGGAAATTGTGGAAGCTAATAAAACAACTTAACGATGAGGGCACAGGGAGAAACTCAAAAATTGCACTACATAAAGATGGAAACATCTTAACAAGAAAGCAAGCAGCTGACCATTTTGCGGACTCATTCGCACAAGATAACAATATCAAAATTAGTCCAGAGAAACAACAAGAGATTCGAGAGAAACGACAACATACAGGACAGAAGGAAATAGTACATGAGGTTCTGGAGGCACCCATCACAATCAGCGAACTGGAGCTAGCCATATCAAAACTGAAAATGAGAAAGTCACCAGGAGCTGATGGTATCTCCAATGAAATGATCAGGAACCTAGGAACAGAGGCCAAAGCAAAGCTGTTGCAGATCTTCAATAACAGCTGGACCTTAGGCAGTGTTCCACAAGCCTGGAGAGAAGCAATCATGATACCCCTCCTAAAATCAGGGAAAGATGGTTCCATTGCCTCTAGCTACAGACCAATTAGCCTCACCAGCTGTCTCTGCAAAACACTGGAGCGCATCATCAATCACAGACTGCAGTGGTACATTGAAAGTAAAAACATCCTTGTGCCACAGCAGGCTGGCTTTAGGCAGTGCTACTCTACGGAAGATCAGACAACCTACCTCTCTTAAGAAATTGAGGATGCATTCCAAGAGAAGAAGCTGGTGCTTGCGGCATGGATAGATCTGAAGAAAGCCTTTGACAAAGTCTGGAAAGAAGGTCTGATGAATAAACTGAGAAACTGCAAAGTCAATGGAAGAATGTACAAAAGGGTGAAAGCATACTTGCACAACAGAAGAGCCCGAGTACAGATAGACGGACTCAAGAGCAAGAAAGTACTACCGCGTCACGGTGTTCCCCAGGGCGGAGTCTTGTCCCCCACACTTTTTCTAATCTTCATCAATGATCTTGTTGCTAATCTACCGCATGGAATTAATGCGGCAATGTACGCCGATGACCTGGTTTTATGGAGCACAAATGAACATGCATCAGTGGCCACCAAATTGCTACAAAGAGCTGTAGATACATTTGCTGCATGGGCAAATAGATGGTGTGTCAGCATAAACACTGACAAGTGCAGCACCACTGTATTTACCCTCTCTTTAAAACAAAAGGCAGGGATCATCCAGATAAATGGAACACCCCTAAGAGAAGATAAAGAACCAACATACCTTGGAGTAACATTTGATGGCAGGCTGACATGGAGAAAGCACATCAACAAAGCAGTAGCAAAAGCCAGAAGGAAAATAGCCATCCTGAGAAAGCTAAGTGGAACCACATGGGGAGCCAGTGGGAAAATACTTAGCAAAGTTTACCAACAGAGCATACGACCACACCTGGAATATGGGTCAACTGCGTGGTGTTCAGCATCAAAAACCACACTACAAGAGCTGGACAAGGTGCAAAATCAAGCACTTAGAGTCACCACAGGAGGGATGAGATCAACCCCTATAGTGGAAATGGAGAAGATGGGGAGGACACAAGCACTGAGTGAGCGCAGAGATACGAAAACGCTAATACAAGCAGAAAAGTTCCTCAGCTTGCCAGGCCACCCTATGAAGAACAGATTTGAAAACCTAGCTATGGGGCGGTTGAAAAGAAGTAGTTTTATCCACCAGGCCAAACGACTCTGCAGAGAAACCACCGATCTGCCCACAGTTGGTATCCCCCTAACAACTATTCCAGAGCGAACTCCATGGAAAGATGAGCATAGACTATCATTACAAATCCAGACAAAAGTGAGAGGAATATTTGACAAGGAAGAACAGAACAGTGTGCAGCGCAGAACAGCCACTCTCAGCTTCCTTGATGAAGAATACCCACAGGACCTCTGGATCCGAGTCTACACAGATGGGTCGGCACAAAATGCTGTTCGAAATGGAGGAGCGGGAGTGTACATAGAATACCCAAATAATACTAGGGACACAGCCAGAGTACCGACAGGAAAGTACTGCCATAACCATGATGCTGAAATTGAGGCAATCAAGATAGCAACAGAGAAATTACTAAATACCAGCAATGGTACACAACCTGTGGTGCTACTGACAGATGCAAAATCAGTACTCGAGGCGCTCCTGTCTGGGAAATTGCCAGTACTAAGGACACTACTTTCTGAACTTAGCAGTCAGCATAAGGTCACCATACAGTGGATACCATCCCACTGTGGAGTACCCGGAAACGACAGAGCTGATCAATTGGCTAAGGAAGGAGCCAAAGAAGAACAGCCTGATGTGCCCGTTACATACCACCATAAGAAAAGAATGATCAAATCAGTCAGAAAGCCACCAAAACCTGCTCAAGATGACTACCACGTTATGGACAGACCAGAACAAGTCATTATTCTGCGCCTCAGAACAGGACACAATAGATTACGCAACCACATGTATACACAATTCAAGATTGGTGAAACAGCCATGTGCACATGTGGATTGGCCGTGCAGACAGCAGAGCATATACTCCAAGACTGCCCAAAATATAACATATCTAGGCAAACCTTCAGGCCTAGAGAGACGTCAGTGGAAGATAAACGCATGGGCCACTGTGTGAACTGAAAAAGACAGTTAAATTCATACAAGAGACAACATTGCAGATATAGACATATTTCAAGCGAACGAAAGAAGAAAAAGTGAACACAGACCTGCCGGCAGAGAGAATCGATGGGAGCATTTTGAGCAGAACCCAGTCGATGACATATCTTGACATGAGTCTTGATCGTGTCCTGTCTTTCAGAGATCATGTCGATTATGTCATAACGAAAGCTCGAAAAGGTTTGTCAGCAATGAGAGTCATGGCGACTGCCAATATCGAGCAAAGACTGTTAATACCTTCTGTTCCAAGGACTGGTGCTTTCACCCATCAAGTATGCCCTGGCCATCCTCACTGTCAGCCCTACACAGATTGGAAGACTTGAAAAGGTACAAAACGAAGCCATGCGCATCATTTTGGGCTGCACGAGAGACACCAGCTGTGTAACAATGAGATACATTTTTGACTTCCCGACAATGGAACACAGGATCAAGATCTGGAGAGCTCGTGCATACTTGAAAATAAGTGCAGATGAGCGGCACCCTGTGCATGAATCTATATTCAGAGAAAAGGATGACAGGACTATAGAGGGGCAAATCATGGATACCTGTGTAGACTGGCTATTGCGCCTAGCGGCACGCCAGCCAGTCCAGCGAGTGCGCTCGCTGTGAACGATGGCGTCGACTTTGCGGCGGCTCCAGGGCCGGAGAGAGACACAACAATTGTACCTGAGCGGTGGAGCAGGTTTCCGTTGAGCACATCTGACGTCAGTGTTAGAGATGAACTTGTCATTTTCTATCAATATCCTTTAGAATAAACACACTTGAAAGTTGATAAATGAAAAGGATGTGTTGATTAAGAAAGTAATCCGTAACTGTGAGGCGTGAGATCCTGAGTTATAAAATTCTTACGCATATAAAATATAGTATTGGCCTTTTTATAAAGACCTGGAGTACGACAAGGTTGTGTCCTGTCCCCTCTCTTGTTCATAACATATATAGACAACATATGTAAAGAAACCAGCCAAGCAGAGACAGCAAGACTACCGCATGACGAGAACACAGAAGAAGACCATCTGCAAATCTAACCATAGAGAACTCCTGTTTGCGGACGACCAGCACTAATAGCAAATCAGAAGCTGAATTACAAGACCACATGAATAGTCTAAACGAAATGTGTAGGGAGCATAACATGAAAATTAGCACAAGCAAAACAGAGGTAATGACTATAACTAAAGAAGAACAAACAGCAACAATTCACCTAAACGAACATCCCTTGAACAAGTAAAGAGCTTCAAGTACCTAGGAAGTATAATATCATCAAATGGCAGATCAGAAGACGAGGTCGAAAATAGGTGCAATAAGGCAAATCAACTCATTGGACAAATGGCACCAATACTAAAGAACAAACATGTATCAATAACTACTAAGAAAGCACTTTACAACACAATCTTCCTACCAACTCTCTGCTACCAATGCCAAACCTGGACAATGACAGAAAAAGAGAAAAGAAAAATCGCAACAACAGAAATGAGGTTTCTGAGAAGAATACTCAACGTATCAAGAAGAGATAAGATCAGAAATGAAGAAATCAGGACTAAAGTAGGGGTTAAAGCTGCTCTAGATTTTATTAGAAAGCAGCAAGTCAAATGGTTTGGCCATGCAAGTAGGCTACCAGTCAACAGCATGCCACAACAAGCAATGATGTACAGACCAGATGGAAACAGAGGAAGAGGCCGACCACGTAAACGTTGGACTGAGGGAATAACAGAATCCATGGGAATGTCGATATACGAAGCCCATAACCGGGCACTCTCACGAAGTTTATACTTCACCTCGACACCGCAAGGTACAAGAGGAACATGATGAGACATGATGAGACATAAAGACCTGACAAAAATTTTTTTTTTTTTTTTTTTTTTTTTTCCCAACTTTTATTTCATACAAAGCAATGTGTATTTACAAGTTGTAGTGTGTGTTCTTGTGTTTTGTGTATATTACAGAGCGTTGCCGTTTGTTAGTGTTAAGTGTGACATTGTGAATAAAACATATACATACATATATACAGTTATGTTAATATGACATTTGTGGCATAGTGCATGTAGATACACATTCCTTGCACTTACACTTCCGCAAGCGGAATGCATGAATCACCTGTCCATCTCTCCCTCTCCTTCTCTCTCTCTCTCTCTCTCTCTCTCTCTCTCTCTCTCTCTCTCTCTCTCTCTCTCTCTCTCTCTCTCACACACACACACACACACACACACACACATACACACAAACACACACGCACACACAATCTCATGCTTTCTGGAGACCGCAGTACATTTAAATACCCCACGCTTTGACAATACACTTTAAACTATCATTTCCATTAAAATGTGGCTTCCTTGTAATTTCTGGGCCACTAAGCTCCCGAGGCGAAGGCCGTTGGTGTTGTTGCCTGGTGACAAATTTCAGGGTGACGCTCTAGTCCATGATGTCTTGTGTTTGGGGGACAAGAATCAGGGATTTACTACTAGCAATTAGGGTCCATGGTCTGTCCCCAGGGAGATAATTGGTCCAAAATTGTGATGGTGTCTGGGTTTTATATACAATGGGAAAGACTTAAAACCTGGCCACTAAAAGCCACCTTATCTTCCTGGGAGGGCAGCATTTTTTTTTTTTTTTTTGGATACAACCAATTCCGGCACCAACAACGAATTGTGGCTGTTATGCACTAATCTTATTTCAGCGTTAGGAAATAGGTGAGATTATGGTTTAAAATTCTATCAATGGAATAGATTAGTTAAATAAATTAGCTTAATATCATAGGAAATTATTTATTCCTAGAGAGTCTAACATAAAATACTAGTCTTATAATTGCATAGTCATTTGAGATAATACAATTAATGACTTTTGTAAAATAAATAATAAAATATAAAATCATTATAACAATGCGATTTCCCTTGTCAGTCATTTTCAAAATTACTCAAGGGATGCAACTCATGAATAACTTCTTCTTCTTTCGTTCGCTTGAAATATGTCTATAACTGCAATATTTTCTCTTGTATGAATCTAACAGTCTTTTTTAGTTCACTCAGCGGTCCATAGAGTTTATCTTCCACTGTCGTCTCTCTAAGCCTGAAGGTTTGCCTGGATATGTTGTAGGTTGGGCAGTCCTGGAGTATGTGCTCTCCTGTCTGCGACTCCAAACCACATGTGCACATGGTCATCAATCTTGAATTTTGTATACATGTGGTTGCGTAATATATTGTGTCCTGTTCTGAGGCGCAGAATAATGACCTGTTCTGGTCTGTCCATAACGTGGTAGTCATCTTGAGTAGGTATTGATGGCCTTCTGATTGATTTGATCATTCTTTTCTTTTGGTGGTATGTAGGCCTAATGGGCACATCATGCTGTTCTTCTTTTGCTCCTTCCTTAGCCAATCGATCAGCTCTGTCGTTCCGAGGCATTCCACAGTGGGATGGTATCCACTGTATGGTGACCTTATGCTGACTGCTGAGTTCAGAAAATAGAGTCCTTAGAGACAATTTCCTAGACAGGAGCGCCCCTGGTACTGATTTTGCTTCTGTCAATAGCACCACAGGTTGTGTACCATGACTGGTATTTAGTAATTTCTCTGTTGCTATCTTGATTGCCTCAATTTCAGCATCATAGTTATGGCAGTACTTTCCTGTCGGTACTCTGGCTGTGTCCCTAATATTATTTGGGTATTCTATATACACTCCCGCTCCTCCATTTCGAACAACATTTTGTGCTGACCCATCTGTGTAGATTCGGATCCAGAGGTCCTGTGGGTATTCTTCATCAAGGAATCTGAGAGTGGATGTTCTGCGCTGAACACTGTTCTATGCTTCCTTGTCAAATATTCCTCTCACTTTTGTCTGGATTTGTAGACAAATCGACTAGATTATTGTGGTTTCTTCGATTGGTCTAATAAAGAATTGTTAATTTTTCAACTGAAAAATAAAAGACAGCTATTAGTGATCTGTAGAGGGTCGTAATGGTCGGGGCGTGCATAGGCACGTGAGCGGGTATGATGGGGTTACAGTACTGTTCCGCCGAATGAGGGAATGGCTGTGGAGTGGGTGTAAGACGCGTTTTCGTTGGTAAAAAGGCTGGCGGGTCAAGTGGCGGCGTGGTTGAAGGGTGGAACCGAGGTGGTAGAGTAGATAGAAACAAGCTGTGGGAAATGAATATGGAGTGAGTACACATCTAACAAACCTATGTAGAAGCTTATACAACAACAGTGAATGCATAGTAAGAGCAACTGGAGAACACTCAGAACCCTTCACCATATGATCCGGAGTACGACAAGGTTGTGTCCTGTCCCCTCTCTTGTTCATAACATATATAGACAACATATGTAAAGAAACTAGCCAGAGTCCACAAGAACACCGCATGACGAGAACACAGATGAAGAACCATCTGTAAATCTAACCATTAGAGAACTACTGTTTGCGGACGATCAAGCACTAATAACAATATCAGAAGCTGAATTACAAGACCACATGAAAAGTCTAAATGAAATGTGTAGGGAACATAACATGAAAATTAGCACAAGTAAAACAGAGGTAATGACTGTAACTAAAGAAGAAAAAGCAACAACGATTCACCTAAACCAAGATCCCTTGAAACAAGCAAAGAGTTTCAAGTAACTAGGAAGTATAATATCATAAAATGGCAAATCAGAAGACGAGATCGAAGACAGATGCAATTGATTGATTGATTGATTTAGGAACCGACATCACAGCATTCGGGACATTCCCATAAGCAATAAGGCAAACCAGCTCATGGAACAAATGGCACCAATACTAAAGAACAAACATGTATCAATAACTACTAAGAAAGCACTTTATAACACAATCTTCCTACCAACTCTATGTTACCAATGCCAAACCTGGACAATGACAGAAAAAGAGAAAAGAAAAATCACGACAACAGAAGTGGGATTCCTGAGAAGAATACTCAAAGTATCAAGAAGAGATAAGATCAGAAATGAAGAAATCAGGACTAAAGTGGGGGATATAGCTGCACTAGATTGTATTAGAAGGCAGCAAGTCAAATGGTTTGGCCATGCGAGTAGGTTACCAACTGACGGTATACTACAACAAACAATGATGTACAGACCAGATGGAAACAGAGGAAGAGGCCGACCACGTTAACGATGGACGCAGGGAATAACATAGTCCATGAGAATATCGATACATGAAGCCCATGAGCGGACACTCTCCCGCTGTTTATACTTCACCTCGGTACCGCAAGGTACAAGAGGAACATGATGAGATGAGATGGTAATAGCTCTCACATATGTGTACTATCCAGCCAAATGCTTAATTCACGTATCATTATTGTAACAAGCTATGGGGAGGGTCTCCTGTCACAATGTTTCATAACTATTCTTTCGCCCTGGCTGGGGATAGGTCTTTGCTGCCAACCCTCCTCCGTTCCCCGGACTTACTGTCACTCTCTCTTTCGACCTCGGGGTCTATTTCCTGCAGTGTATTTCTGGCTGACACAAACTTAACATGACGATCGTCTCAGTCAATATAATTAGAATTTAATACCGTAATGAAGGACAACACAGAAAAACATCAAGACAGATGAACCTATAAGAGTCTTTAAAAAAAACAAACACCTGAGGATAGAACTCTAGTCCAGACATGAAGCAAGAAAGCTCGGAACAACATAGACCACAGATATCCATATTGTCTTGTTCACATCCACCTCACCGGAACAAATTTCAGATCTCTCTTTCCAGCGTAGGTTGTTCGAACAACAGCTTTCAGGTTTCCGTGGCCAACACGATATAGTCACTCATCTGGTCTGGGAAATTGCCATCGGATCACTTGGCACAATTTTGGTTGGGAGACAATAATATCATGCGACCAGATTGAGTATAGGGAATGATTCAGAGTCTTTCGCTGTCCAGGATTATGGACTAGGAATGCTTACTGTCTCAAAGAGTCAGCTGGTGAAATTAGAGCGCATACAGAATGAAGCGATGCGGGTCATTCTGGGATGCACCAGAGACACTCCAGTAGTGTGTATGCGTTACATTCTTGGTCTGCCTACTGTTGCTAGTAGGCACAAGGTGATGCAAGCGAAGGCATACCTCAGAGTAGCTGCAGACACAGATCACCCGTTGCATGAGGCGCTGGACGTAGTTAAGGGTCAGAGACTGATAAGAGGGAAATCATGGATGGCTCAGGCGGAGGATACGATCAGACAGGTGTGCCCCTTGGAGAACATCAGGCGAGGAGAGGAGTGGGTCAGAGTGCCAGCCGTGCAGTCAGACTTGTGCAGAGTTGTAATAACATTGAGCCGGGAGTGCAGGGAGTGGCCAGCAGGGGCCACGGAAGTGGAAATTCAGCTTCTAATTCAGGAAAATTCTCGCCTGGGTGATGTGATTATCTACACGGATGGGTCAGTGTTGAGAGGTAGGAGAAGTGCCTGGGGTTCTTGGCAAAAACTAATGGTCGGCGTTTGGTGCAGGAGAGCCTGGCGTATGATAACACTACATCTAGCTTAAGAATGGAGGTGGAGGCGGTCAGTGCAGCTTTCCGCTGGATAGAAAACACGATACATACACACATTGTGATTGTAACTGACTCAGAAAGCATGCTGAGAAGGGTGAGAACAGGTAGGCTTCGTGCAGAGTGGCTTGCTTCGCTTCGGAGGTCACGGGTAGTAAGCATCACCTGGATCTTTTCTCCTGGGCATGCCGGTGTGCTGGGGAATGAACAGGCGGATAGATTGGCTGGCTCTGCAAAATTTGGTGGAGTATTGATGCATGACAGGGCAGACGTGGTTGCGGCCTTGTGGGAGCACGTGTACACCTCGGATGAGCAGATGGAGCACCATGGTCTGGTAAGAATGAGACAACGAGGTGTGACGAGGGGATCTGGCCGACGCTCGGCGCTCGGAGGAAAGGCGAGACGGACATATAATCAGATTACTACTGGAACTATTAGTGTTGGAACGCTTCGCTGGCTGCTGAGGATAGGGACGGAGCGCTTATGGGAATGTCCTGAATGCTGTGATGTCGGTTCCTAAATCAATCAATCAATCAATCTTACATAAGTGCCTGTTCATCCTTGAGGTGTATGCAGTATATGGTCAATGCCATGGCGGTGAAGCTCTTAGTTTCCAGAACATTTCTTGGTATCTAGTTTTGGCTCGGTCGGGCAGTTCAGTGTATGTATGTATGTATGTATGTATGTATGTATGTATGTATGTATGTATGTATGTATGTATGTATGTATGTATGTATGTATGTATGTATGTATGTATGTATGTATGTATGTATGTATGTATGTATGTATGTATGTATGTATGTATGTATGTATGTATGTATGTATGTATGTATGTATGTATGTATGTATGTATGTATGTATGTATGTATGTATGTATGTATGTATGTATGTATGTATGTATGTATGTATGTATGTATGTATGTATGTATGTATGTATGTATGTATGTATGTATGTATGTATGTATGTATGTATGTATGTATGTATGTATGTATGTATGTATGTATGTATGTATGTATGTATGTATGTATGTATGTATGTATGTATGTATGTATGTATGTATGTATGTATGTATGTATGT
>JACEFZ010023727.1:50000-57500 GCA_014155875.1 Cepaea nemoralis
AAGCGGATTCAAGTGGAGCTGACAGACGAAGAAATCCTGAAGCAGCTACGAGAAGAGAATCTTCACATCCGATTCGTGAAGGCGGAGCTGCTCCTCACCTACTCCAAGATACCTACAACCTTGGCAGTGGTGACATCGGAGGGCAGGGAAATGCCGACCACAATATCAATCAACAGGAGAATACAGCAGACAGAGAGATTCATCCCAAGAATCAATCAATGCTCCAGATGTCAGAGGGCCGGCCACAGCAGAGCAACGTGTCGCAGTAAGATGGAAATCTGCTGATACTGCGCCGATCATCACGCCTTCAAGGAGTGTACGCTGGCTAAGCTTGACACCGACTACCGAGCACCCAACAACAAAAGAAAGTGCACCAACTTCCTGGGCAAACATGGAGCAAGATACCTGCAAAGACACAGAGACGTCTTAAAGATCGCCATCACCACAAAGACACCATACAACGAAGCAATACGGAGATGCGAGACAGCCTCGGGTTGCTCACAAGCGAAAAGAGCCCAACTGCAAAGCCAAATATAGGAGCTAAAAGAAGCAAGTCAAGCTACTCCTAACACCGTCAAAAACCAGCGACAATGAAAAACTGCTTGCTGAAATGAAGGAGATACAGCAAAACATCAAAAAAGAGATGGAACGCATGGCCGAGATGAAGAAGGAGAACGAAGAAATCCTACAAATGAGCAAGACCGAAAGAGAACTGCATAGAGTTGAAATGGAAATCTTCTAAAACAAACCAACAGAAACCATACAAGAACTCACAGAGAAACCGCAAGACGAAAATCAAGAGATCGGGCCCCAACCGCAAGCTACAGCCAGCAGCCCAAACGCGACGCCTGAGGTAGACAAAGGGAAACCAATATCTCGCCAGACATTCGATGAAAACCGAGATGAACACCCCGATGACGACACGGAGAGACCACGGGAACCTACCTTGGAGGAGCTACGAGAATCTGCAAGAGTGGAGAATCTCAGGCAACAGAAATTCAAAAGGTGTTGGTAGGAAATAGAAAAGAAGAAACCAAAAAAAAAAAACACAACTCAGGACACCGGTAGAATACCCAACTACATACTTGGAACGTGATTATGCCGACTACTCGTAGTACATAGAAGACGGAGAGAGTAAACCATGGCTGAGCGCGGAGGAAAAAATCGAAAGGCAGCAGAAACTCAAACTCGAAAGTGAAAACATGCGCAAGGAGGAAAATGGAAACGTCGAAAAGCTCCTACAGAAACTACACAAAAAAGGAGACAAAACGACCAAATAAAAAGTCCTTATCAGGACTGTACCCAGACGAGCCAGAAGCCTGCACCAACAAAGAGAACCACAAGAGCAGACAAGCACAAAGCATAGCCGCCGAACGACCCCCCCCCCCCCCCCCAGCTGACGTCACAGACACAAACCAACACAACCAGTCCGAGATAGGACTCACAAGACAAGAGTTAGGGTGAATGAACCCACAAAAACCACAGACCTCAACAATAACCACAGCTGAAAGACGCAGGTTGAACGAGGCCGAATTTGGAATTTTTGTTTTTGAAAATTGGAATTGGAATATGTGTGTGTGTGTGTGTGTGTGTGTGTGTGTGTGTGTGTGTGTGTGTGTGTGTGGGTGTGTGTGTGTGTGTGTGCGCGCGTGTGTGTGTGTGTGTGTGTGTGTGTGTGTGTGTGTGTATAAAGACAATGTATGTCTGTATGTCCTTTATTCGTTCGCGAATGGTCCATCTGATTGAGATGAAATTTTCTGCAGATGTACTTCTCATTCCCGTGCAGCCATTTGTCATAGTTTGTTAGTTTACAAACAGTTATTTACGTAATAAAATGTTATTGTTTAAATTACATTATAATTAATATATAGCAAGGGGACTTAACTTTTAAAAAGTTATATCAAGGGACATAACTTTTAGTAGCATTGCTATATATGTAATTTAAATAATTGTTGCATTTATCTCAAAGTTTTATAAAATGTTTATCTACAGTTATCTTCAGGCATATGCGTTATAATATACAATGATAAAACCTTTAAGGCATTTTCAAAGTTTTTATAAAAATAATGCATCTATTTTAAATACGTGAAAATTTGCTAACTCATCTTTTTATTTTTCTTCAATAGCACATTAGATGTTTTACTCTTCTTTATTTCTTTCCAATATCAAATTAAATGTTTTTTTCTTCTATGTAATGTAATTTTTTCGCTTCTCGGCCTTTTGGCTAAGATCAAGTGTATTTGCTGTCCCTTCCAGTAGTGCGCTTGGTCTGGTCGGAGGCCGGGAGGATCAATCTCGGTCCCGTGGCTAAGGTCAGACGCATTTGCTGCTCCCCGCAGTAGTGCGCCTGGTCTGGTCGGGGGCCGGGTGATCCACACACCAAAAAAAAAAACTCACATTAATCACTTTAAATGTGGGCCCGGTGGACCACTGTGGGCAATAGCTCACAGTGGGACTAAGGGCCCACGCCAAAAACAGGGGAGGCGGGGAACCAGCTCGTCTGGGATGACCGCCAAACCCTAAAAAAAAAAAAAAATGTAATGTAATTTTTTTCATGGTTTTGTTTGTTGCCTTTGCTGACACCCTCACCCTTTGGTTCCAAAAATTATCCTGCCTTTACCATCATTACCCATTAGTGTGGTGGGTCAAATGGGTGAGAGTGGGACTATCACTATTTTCATTGCGTATTTATCATTGCATTTATTAGCATTACTGTTATCACCCTTAGTAGTTTTACTCTTTGTCATTATTATTGTAGATGCATTTCATGTAAACACCATTCCTAACATAATAATTTTAGCAAATGGAATCACATGTTTAACTATTATTATCATTGCTGTTTATTATCATTGCTGTTATTGTTATCACCCTTAGCAGTTTTAGTCTTTGTCATTATTATTATAGATGTATTTCATGTAAACACCATTCCTAGGATAATCATTTTAGCAAATGGAATCACAGGTGAAACTATTATTATCATCGCTGTTTATTATCATTGCTGTTTAACAATAACAGTGTTATTGTTTTAATGTTATCACCCTTAGCATTTTTAATTATTCTTTGTCATTATTAATATTATTATTTTATGTATTTGGTTGTTATTTGCATTATTATCATTGTAATCATTATAAATATATATGGCTTTGTAAACCCGTAAACTGTACATCCCACTTTCCCACCTTTTTGATACGGTGATTGTTGTTTTCTGCTGCCGCCCTCACCGTTTGTTTCTAAACAGTTTTGCACCGCCATGTTTCATCATCACCGAGGGGTGGTGATGGTACTTGGTAGGAGTTTTGGAGCTGACAGGAGAGCGAGGCGGCAGGGGAAATAACAACGACGCACTACCATCACGCGTTTATTTTGAAATATTTCCTTACAACAATGTCAATGAAGAAATGTTCAAATGTATAAAATGTTGGAAAATGTTGTTTGCGCATATGTCACCTACACGTCCACATGCAACGCTCTGTAATAACACGAACAACACACCATGCAAAAATTTAACACTCAATAAAAGTTTTTTTTTTTAAATGTAATTTTTTTTTAAACATTCCCATATGTATGGCACGTTACACACACGTTGGGTATTTATATGCCCATGTTAAACATTGCCTCAACGAGTCATGTATTATTGTTTATATTTCATGCGTTTTAATGCTTATTGTTCTTTTGTTGTCAAAGAATTGCTTCATAAGATATGTTGAATGAAAGAATTATGAGAGGAAATAGAGAAGAAGGGCAGAATGTAGGACGGGCCTGCGTGCCCAATTCTTAACCCTTTGAAAATAAAGATTTTCGTTCGTTTAAAAAAAAATGTATTTTTTTTGTGAGAGAAAGTTAGTTGCATATCCTTTGCAGTATTCTGAAGTCAACCCACCGCCCACCATTTAGGGGAGACTGGAGAGAAATGGACATAGGGGAGAAATGGACCACCCCCTCTCTGGCCCCTGGCTGTGATGCAATGAAAGTGAAACCATAATAAGTTTGTTTTCCACATCAAACATAGTCCGAATTTTTCATTTGCCATCGACTTCCCGTATAGGTCGTTCCCACGCAAAGTTTGAAAAATTTTCTGCACTAAAGTTTCTTTTTCCAGTTCCAGACACCATCGTAAAGCAGACGCATAGTCAGGAATCAGGACAAGGTAATTACGTTAATATCTTTATTTACTTGTTATTTAAGAGTTCATATAAAAAATATAGCATATAATATTAGATTTAAGAGACTTTATGGCTGAATAGTTTAATACATTGATGGGGGAGAAATGGACCGGTTCATTTCTCCCCATGGTTCATTTCTCCCCATAGAAGAAATTGACAAGACAGTCTGTTGTTATTAAAAGTGTTGAAGATTGCATTCGAATATCAGCATTATTGATTCTTTTTAATACTGGGGTCTAAATCTAGACCAATAAAACTGTTAACAAATTTGATTTCAGTGATTTATTAAAGATGCACGCCATTCGTGCTATGATCAGTATTTCTTTGCAAATGATAGGCCTACCATTCTAAATGTTATATAATTATGTCACTGTTTTGTTTCAGATGCCAAGATTGTACATCAGAAACACCAACAAGGGTCTCGTTACGGAGGAACGTATGAGAGAAGCTGTTAATGCTGTGAAAAATGGTATGAAAGTGAGGAAAGCTGCAAGGGAGTACGGCATTGCTCGCTCTACCCTCAATAACAATCTTACAAAAGACAGAGAAGGAAATGGTCTGCCTATTAGACTCGTACCAAATTATAGGCATAGCCTTGTTTTCACAGCTAAGCAAGAAGCTGATTTTGCTAGTTACTTGAAAGATTGTGCAAGAATGTTCCATGGACTCACAACTAAAAACGTTCGTATTTTGGCGTACGAGATGGCGAAAGTCAATAACATTGCACATCCTTTAACCTGGGATGAGCAAATGATGGCAGGGAATGACTGGCTTTGTGGATTTTTGCGACGGAATCCCGAGCTGACCATAAGACAACCTGAGGCAACATCTCTGGCTAGAGCTACAGCTTTCAACAAACATAATATTTGCACCATCTTCAACATTGTGAAGGAAACCATTACAAAACTAAATGTGAGTGGAGCTCAAATCTACAATTTGGATGAGTCAGGTCTGACCACTGTACAGAAAGTGCCAAAAGTAATTGCCCCACGAGGAGTGAAGCAAATAGGCCAGGTGACATCCAGAGAAAGAGGAGAACTGGTCACAATCTGTTGCATTGTGTCAGCTGCGGGTGACATTATCCCTCCAGTTTTTGTGTTCCCCAGAAAATTTTTTAAGATTTTTATGCTTGCTGGAGCACCTGAAGGTTCCCTTGGCCTTGTGAATGAATCAGGTTGGATGACCCGTGATAATTTCATCAAAGTTATAAATCACTTCATTAAGCATTCAAGACGTTCCAAAGACTTTCCTTTTATTTTGATCTTGGACAATCACGATTCCCACATTTCATTTGAATCACTTGAACTGTGCAAGAAAAACAACATTCATGTGATCACGTTGCCACCACACACCTCATCTAAAACTCAGCCCTTGGACCGTTCAGTTTTTGGACCCATGAAGTCGGTCTACAACAATGCGTGTGATTCATGGATGATGAAAAATGTTGGGACACCACTGACAATCTATCAAGTTGCAAATCTAGGAGGCCACGCTTTTCTTAAAGCGGCAACTCTCATTAACATTCAATCAGGCTTTGCAGTGTCAGGTATTTGGCCCTTTAACGAAGATGTTTTTACAGAAGATGATTTTATGCCTTCAGAAATAACGAACAGGCCCATCAGCAAGGACAGTGATAATGCCACTTTAGAAAGCAATGAACAGACAGGATCAGCATCTCCACATTGTGGTACCAGCACAGATCAAACTGCACAAGAATTTCATGAAAATCAGAAAGAGTGTAATGTTGAGAACCTTGTAGATGACTTGCAGGAAATATCAGGGAGTCTTCAACATAAACCTACTTCTTCCTTTACTTCGCCTCATGTTTTCAGAGGACTACCAAAAGCTGGTCCGCGAAAAGATTCAAATAATATGAGGAAAAGAGGAAAAACTATGCTGGCTACTTCTACGCCAGAAATGGATCGAATTAGGGAAAGAGCGGTGATGAAAGAAAAGGCAGCAATAGTTTCACCCAAAAAGGCAAAGAGACAGCTGCTGAAAGAACTTGATTTTGATTCAGATCCAGAAACTGACATTTCGTTTTGTGATGACACAGATTCTGATGTTTCATTTGGTGAAAATGAGGAGTGTACGGTTAGCTTGACTGGTGTTCGTGAGGTTTTTGAAGGCCAGTGTGTGCTATGTGAATATGGAACAAAGAAGACTTGTGTTTACTATGTAGGAATTGTAAGGGGAGACATTGATGATGATGGTGATGTTGAGGTAGAGTTCTTGCGCAAGATCGAGAAGGTTGCTGGTAAATTTGTTATGCCTAAGGTAGAAGATGTCGCCAGTGTCTCAATTACATGTATTAAAGCACAGCTTACTAGATCTACAATCACTGGAACCACTTCTAGGACCAAAGATGGCTATGTCTTCAAAGAAAGTCTTGCAGGCATAAATGTTCGATAAAACTTTATATTAGATTAATATATCATATTAAACTTTTTTACTGTCGCTTAAAATAATAAAAAAAAAACTGCAAATATCCTTTTAATGATTATTTATTTCTTATAGCAATATGGATGAGTTGTTGCTGCTTCTTTTTAAAAAAGGTCCATTTCTCCCCACTATGGTCTATTGCTCACCACGTGCTGGTCCATTTCATCACAATGGTGGTCAATTTCTCCACATGTTCATATACATTTTTGAACTGCATTTTGTACAGAAACATATAGAAATAGATTGCTAAATGTTTTCCCCTTTTAAAATAAATGAATGTACAACATTTTAGTCATGGTTTTGTTATGTTTCGATAAAATCTGTTCCGGTGATGAGCAAAAATTGAAAACTACAAAATTGCTGGTCCATTTCTCCCCAGTCTCCCCTAATGGCTGTTCGTGATATCTTGGTAATTTAAATATTGAGCACAACCCACTACTGGCAACGCCGATCGCATTCTGGTATGAACCTAAGGCCTATCCACGTCAATATGGAAGCACTATACTCGAGTTTCGCCCTCATTTGAGCTCGTCAGTAGTGCATATCCCTGACCGGATCCGGAAACAGTCCCGGATCACGTGTGTGAAGCGGGTGTGTAACCACGCGGCACACACTGGACACACCAAATTATCACAACAGAACATCACAACGCTACCCATCGTAGGCTATGCTCAAGATCGCCCAATCGCCGCGACCGACGTCCGTCAATCGATGGGACCCGAACGATCAGGACTTCTCACTGGCAAGGAACACCAGGCCTCCTAAATCCAGTGAGCAATAATCAATTGATTATGTGGTTGTTTCGGGATTTGAAATTTAAATATTGAGCACAACCCACTAATGGCAACGCCGATCGCATTCTGGTATGAACCTAAGGCCTATCCACGTCAATATG
>JACEFZ010023727.1:62500-160000 GCA_014155875.1 Cepaea nemoralis
ACTATAGGGGTTGGAACTCTTCACTGGCTTCTGAGGATGCGGACGGAGCGCATATGGGAATGCCCCGAATGCTGTGATGTCGGTTCTTAAATCAATCAATCAATCTGATGAAGAATTACGATGTCTACTATCTGCATTCTCCAATGCTTGTTCCGAATTTGGTTTGACAATTAGCAAAAAGAAGACACAGATTATGTCACCAGGTGCACATGGGGTACCCTCAATCTTTATTAACGACGCTGAACTAGAGATGGTAGACCATTTTACATATCTAGGATCAGTGGTAAATAGCAAATTATCCCTAGATCAGGAAATCAACATCCGGATTGGTAAGGCAGCAACAACAATGAACGGGTTAAGAAAATGAGTCTGGGAGAACAGGAAGCTTACTGTCAAAACAAAAGTCCTTGTCTATCAAGCCTGTGTCCTTAGTACTCTTCTTTATGCAGTGAAACATGGACAACTTACTCACACCAAGAGAAACATTTAAACAGCTTTCATATGCGATGTCTGCGAAGAATTCTTGGTATTAAGTGGCAAGACAAAATCACAAATACTGAAGTATTGGAAAGATCAGGTTGCGTGACGATTTATTCCATGCTCAGTCTTCGTAGACTTAGATGGATAGGACATCTTAGGAGGATGGATGATGGTAGAATACCAAAGGACATCTTTTTTGGTGAATTACAAGTGGGAAAGAGGTCTCAGGGTCGGCCTCTACTGGAGAGTCTCTGTGGCGAAGTGGTCAAGCCGTTTGACTCGGGCCCCGAAGGTTGTGGGTTCGATTCCGGGCCGCGTCCTTCGGTTCACATTTAAATTTTTCGGAGACTCCTGTGGGTCGTCGCTAGAGCTACGGAGTTCGTGCTTGGTGCGACGCTTTCCGCGCTGCAGAAAGAGACCGAGCCATATGGAATAAAACCCGATGTAATGAAGTCGACCCTGTTGACTTTTAATCGACTTTTTTTTACGATACAAAGATGTATGTAAGCGGGACATGATTGATACAGGCGTTGATAACGCAAGTTGGGAGCAAGTCGCCGCTGAACGTGTTGCATGGAGGGCAAACATCAGAAATAGAATAAAGACAAAGGAGAAAAATATTTCAGATAAGTCACACACCGAGCGTGTGAGACGTAAGATGGTGCATGATTATGGAAATAACCACGTGTTCACATGCACCCACTGTGAACGAACATTTACAGCGTGAATTGGCCTTACCAGTCACATTCGCTACCGCCATGGGTAAAAGTTATTATGCCTTTTTGAAGCACAAACTATCGTCTGTCAAGACGGCAAGGTGCCATTGATATAAAACCAATCACAGCCTTAAAGGGGACTTGAGCACATGATTACTGAACCAGCAGGCAAGCATGCTAGCTACTGCACTATCCTGGCTTCAAGCCAGCAATAGCTTGCTAGTAAAGAATTTACACACCACGTTTAACTTATTTCTTCTGTCCCAAAGCAGTTTCCTGCTGGGGTCTGTGATGTGATAAGGCCATCGCATTCTGTAGGCCTCTCAAACTCAGTGCATGGAGGTATAGGTGGCCAAGTGGCCAATCTTTCCTTCACTTAGCCAGTAACAAGCCCAGGTGTCAATGTTGACCAATCATGCTCATGGCATTATCAGCACAGTTTCCTATTAATTTTCCTAACACATCCGCTACTTAGCTTATTTGGCCTTGACAAATGTTCAAATTAATTACTCCAGCATTTCAGCAGTTTTATGCACTCTTAGTCACTCATGCATGCCAATTGATATATAGTACACATAACAACGATTTCTACACAGTCGTTACAAATTGTATGATAACACGTAATTATGTTTCTACACATGGTAGCTATGTTTGGCTTAGCTCTTTCAGTTTCATGGTCCCCGGGAAGGTTAAACCGGTCAACAAATGCCCACAGAAGTCGGATGTGTCAGCTTAACGGCGCAAGAACTCGACTTTGCTGTAAACAGGCACAACGCAATCACGTCCGAAAAAGAAAAAAAAAAATCTCCGGATGAACGCAGAAGATTTCCAAGGTCACAGCAGCTGCTCAGTGGGGTAAATAACAATAATTAAATCACAAGTGTAATACGTTCACTGGAGCTAGTAGGCACATATTGTGAAAAACAAATACATTGCCATGTACACACGATAAATTCTGACTAAATGTAAGAAAGTACAATTGCACGTCAATTAGTGCCTGCGAAAACTGTGACTATAGTATGTCCCACAAAGAATGCCTTCATTCACAATCAATTATTTTGAAAACTGTCTGTTGCATCGTTATGAAATTTTTCCAGCCGTCTTATATTTACCCCCACCCAAGGAATATGTCTTTGATAGGTCCAAAAACAACTTAAATCATCGAAAGCGGCGACATTCCTTTGATGTTTTGCTGAGCAACTAGTGATTTCTCGCTAACAAATTTATGTTTACAGTAATGGGAGACCCGCCAATTCAGATGACACACAAAGGCGTATCCGGATTCGTATGGGAGTGGGTGCAATGAAAGTAGTAGCTCAAAATCGACAAGGTCGGCTGCATTGCACCGGGATTTTATCCCATATGGCTCAGTTTCTTTCCGCAGCGCGGAAAGCGTCGCACAAAGCACGAACTCCGTAGCTCCAGCGACAACCCTCGGGAGTCTCCGAAAAAATGCACTCGTGAAATGAAGGACGCGGCCCGGAATCGAACATACAACTTTCGGAGCCCGAGTCAGACGGCTTGACCACTTCACCACGGAGAATTCCGAGAGGGGTGCAACGAGTAATATTAGTAAAGACAGAGAATTTACAGAGGCACGGGCTAAATAATTTGTAAATTAACAATAAAGTAGAAGGAATATATTTCTTACATTATTTTTCATTTCCTTCTTGTTTCTTCTTGGAGGTGGTGGAAACCTTTGAATATCTTGGGTCACTGATTACCAACAATGGAGACACAATGACAAAAATTAAAGGGCGACTATCAATTGTTCTTCAAAGACACTTACTAAATAGCGCATAAATGCCTTTGAATATAAATGTTATAGACGAGTTCTAAGAATATCTTGGGTAAAGAAAAGAACAAATGCATCCATACTTCAAGAATTGAACATTAAAGAAGGTTGGCTATTAAAGACGATAAAACACAGAAAATTGAAATATTTTGGTCACTTGAAACGTCACGAAAGTTTGGAGAGAACAATCATGGAAGGATATATGCCTGGGAAGCGAGGAAGAGGAAGACCAAAGAGAAGATGGGTGCAGGATGTGGCAGATGATCTCCAGATGGGTGTATCAGACGCGGGACATCTTGCATATGATCGAGAGGTTTTCCGGAAGGTTGTTATGGCATCGAAGTTCTGCAAAGGACATGCTACTGAATGAATGAATCCTTTAGAATAACACACTTGAAAGTAAACTCGATGTAAAAGGCGAAAGATTTATTCGTTTGTGAAGAAACACCAGTCATAAATACCGAACATGGGTTCTTGAGGCGAAGTTTATATGTTGTATGTGGCCTTAAGAGGCCAGTAAAAAAAAAAATAATTTTTTTTGGCAATTCAGTTTATCTTTATTGATAATGTTATGTTCACTATTTTTTAATCAACCGTGTAGATCGACATACTGTCGGTGGTGGCATTTATTGACCCGCATGTGCAGTGCTTTTGTTGGTGGATACTGCCCTTTGTAAATATCCGGCCAGATGGCAACACAGTAACAGTCCAAGTTGTAAAGTACACAGTACAATGAATCAAGCCAGGCAGATAGGAGCACACCGCCCGGCAAGGCAGCCACCAATCAAGAGAGTCAGGCTGCCGGACAGAGCAACATCCAGCAAGGAATTGATTGCCCTCGAAAAACGAATACTTCCTATGCAGGAAATATACAAAACGGCTTCCTATGTAACATCGCACAATGCCCTGTTTATGTATGTAATGCAGTGCAAGTAGACAATTTTTAATAAAGACGAATCAAAGTCAGATCGTCGTTCATCGCTCATAATCTCATTTTAACTTTAGGAAATAGGTGAGATTATGGTTTAAAATTCTATCAATGGAATAGATTAGTTAAATAAATTAGCTTAATATCATAGGAAATTGTTTTATTCCTAGAGAGTCTAACATAAAATACTAGTCTTATAATTGCGTAGTCATTTGAAATACCATAATTAATGACTTTTATAAAATAAATGCTAAAATATAACATCATTATAACAATGCGATTTCCCTTGTAATTTATTTTCAAAATTACTCAAGGGATGCAACTCATGAATAACGTCTTCTTTCGTTCGCTTGAAATATGTCTATAAACTGCAATCTTTTCTCTTGTATTAACCTAACAGTCTTTTTTAGCTCACTCAGCTGTCCGTAGAGTTTATCTTCCACTGTCGTCTCTCTAGGCCAGAAAGTTTGCCTGGATATGTTGTAGGTTGGGCAGTCCTAGAGTATGTGCTCTGCTGTCTGCGGCTCCAAACCACATGTGCACATGGCTGTGTCACCAATCTTGAATTTTGTATACATGTGGTTGCGTAATCTATTGTGTCCTGTTCTGAGGCGCAGAATAATGGCCTGTTCTGGTCTGTCCATAACGTGGTAGTCATCTTGCGCAGGTTTTGGTGGCCTTCTGACTGATTTGATTCATTATTTTCTTTTGGTGGTATGTAATGGGCACATCAGGCTGTTCTTCGTTTGCCCCTTCCTTAGCCAATCGATCAGCTCTGTCGTTCCCAGGCATTCCACAGTGGGATGGTATCCACTGTATGGTGACCTTATGCATGACTGCTGAGTTCAGAAAATAGAGTCCTTAGAACTGACAATTTCTCAGAAAGGAGCGCCCCTGGTACTGATTTTGCTTCTGTCAATAGCACCACAGGTTGTGTACCATGACTGGTATTTAGTAATTTCTCTGTTGCTATCTTGATTGCCTCAATTTCAGCATCATAGTTATGGCAGTACTTTCCTGTCGGTACTCTGGCTGTGTCCCTAGTATTATTTGGGTATTCTATGTACACTCCCGCTCCTCGATTTCGAACAGCATTTTGTGGTAACCCCTCTGTGTAGACTCGGATCCAGAGGTCCTGTGGGTATTCGTCATCAAGGAAGCAGAGAGTGGCTGTTCTGCGCTGTACACTGTTCTGTTCTTCCTTGTCAAATATTCCTCTCACTTTTGTCTGGATTTGTAGACAAATCGACTAGATTATTGTGGTTTCTTCGTTTGGTCTAATAAAGAATTGTTAATTTTTCAACTGAAAAATAAAAGATAGCTATTAGTGATCTGTAGAGGGTCGTAGTGGTCGGGGCCTGCATAGGCACGTGAGCGGGTGTGATGGGGGTACAGTACTATTCCGCCGAATGAGGGAATGGCTGTGGAGTGGGTGTAAGACGCGTTTTCGTTGGTAAAAAGGCGGGCTGGTCAAGTGGCGGCATGGTTGAAGGGTGGATCCGAGGTGGTAGAGTAGATAGAAACAAGCTGTGGGAAATGCATATGGAGTGAGTACACATCTAACAAACTTGTGTAGAAGCTTATGCAACAAAAGTGAATGCATAGTAAGAGCAACTGGAGGACACTCAGAACCCTTCACCATAATGATCCGGAGTACGACAAGGTTGTGTCCTGTCCCCTCTCTTGTTCATAACATATATAGACAACATATGTAAAGAAACCAGCCAAACGGAGACCGCGAGAACACCGCACGACGAGAACACAGAAGAAGAACTATCTGCAAATCTAACCATTAGAGAACTACTGTTTGCGGACGACCAAGCACTAATAGCAATGTCAGAAGCTGAATTACAATAGCACATGAGTAGTCTAAATGAAATGTGTAGGGAACATAACATGAAAATTAGCACAAGTAAAACAGAGGTAATGACTGTAACTAAAGAAGAAAAAGCAACAACGATTCACCTAAGCGAACATCCATTTAAACAAGTAAAGAGTTTCAAGTACATAGGAAGTATAATATCATCAACTGGCAAATCATAAGATCGAAAAAGATTCAATAAGGCAAACCAGCTCATTGGACAAACGGCACCAATACTAAAGAACAAACATGTTTCAATAACTACTAAGAAAGCACTTTACAACACAATCTTCCTACTAACCCTATGTTACCAATGTTAAACCTGGACAATGACAGAAGAAGAGAAAAGAAAAATCACAACAAAAATGAGATTCCTGAGAATAATACTCAATGTATCAAGAAGAGATAAGATCAGAAATGAAGAAATCAGGACTAATGTGGGGCTATAGCAGTGTAGATTTTTTATTAGAAGGCAGAAAGTCAAATGGTTTGGCCATGCAAGTTCAAGTAGGTTACCAGCTAACAGTATACCACCAGAAGGAATGATGGAAGCAGAGGAAGCGGCCGGCCACGTAAACGATGGACGCAGGGAATAACAGAGTCCATGGGAATATCGATACATGAAACCCATAGGCGGGCACTCTCCCGCTGTTTATACTTCATCTCGACACCGCAAGGTACATGAGGAACATGATGAGATGAGATGTACGCTGTAGCCGATCCACGATTCTAGTGATCGAGTGAGATGGCAAAACATGACCGCCCACGCTTACCAGGATGGCACATGATGATGGTGGAGACATATCATCAGCGGAGTTGATCTAGAAAATTAAAGACAGAGATCTGTGGAAAGTCATAAACGCCTAAGCCAGCCGGCATGGCACTTGATAATGATGATGAATTTAAAACAAGAAAGGGCGTATTTCCGTATATACTACTACTGCCGCGCAGTAAACCTTCTGCGCAACCTCCGGACCTTTCATTATTTCCACAATGGCCTCCCCTTGACAACGAAATCGATATTAAGGCAACATTGCTTTCGATTTTTCTTTTTATTGAGATCGGCTGACGTGATTCACTTCAAACAGTGACATTTCACTTCAAATAAGTACATTTTACACAGAGATATAAATGTACAACTTTTTTCTTTGTGCAGGTAACAACCAATGCAAACAATGGCCAGTCCTATCTGTAGTTTCAAGTATCTTCCTCTTCTTTTTTCAGCGTTCCGAGCCATTGAGGTTCTTTGCTGCAGATACAATTATTACAATCCGTCTCCATTCGTCTCTCTGGTTGACCTTCTCTTGCCAGTCGTTGATTCCAGGTGCTTGTAAGTATCTGAAGTATCTGTGTATGTAAAATGCCGATGTTTTCGCTTGAGACCGGCTGCCGTTGCTTGCTTGTGTTCGTTGGCTTGAGCTCCAACGCGAAGTCCTGTATGTCGGATGAAGGCATCCTGTTGTCCAACATCAGTGTGATGTCATACCGGACCTGAGGTTTGCGTGAGTATCCGTTGTCCCATGTCTGGCTTATTGATGTGCAGACTGGTGGTTTCTCGCCGTACAGGCAGACACTCTCCGACTTCGGAGGAATCGGCGATCCTACTGACTTTAGCCAGGACCCCGAATGGACCTGTTGCCCAGGACGCTCGGCGAGGACGCGTCAATAGGTCTTGGCCAGTATAGAACCCGGCCCTGGTGCCTTGGAAATACGTCTGCGTACCACCGGCTGACGTGATTCACTTCAAACAGCTACTATAAATCTCCGATCGTTTAAATTAATGACATTTTACACAGAGATATAAAAGTGGACGGAGAATTCAATTATTACTTATATAAAGATAGGACTGGCCGTTATTTTATTGTTTACATCGGTTCAGTGGCGTGCAGAGGTTCTTTGATGCCCGGGACCAACCCCTTGATTGAATGTCCCTAAATTGTTCTTTACCTCATTCATTTCTCCTCCCCTCCGATTGCACTGTGCTGCCCCCTCTCCCTAACTGGATGCCCCCTCCCGGCTGGATGCCCAGGGCCGTCGCACCGCCGTACCTCCCTCTGCACGCCTCTGCATCGGTTGTTTATTGAATTGAACAGTTCGTTGCTAAAGCCAACATTAGATTTATAATGCCCAGACGGCGTCCGATATAGGGACCTATAGACGATGTCGGATGATAATATGGAAGAACTGGCCAGAGAATTTAACACCAGTATCTAAAGGGCCCTGGTCAAAGAGGAATGGCTACACAGCTACTTGTTACCACTGCCAAAACCTAACAAAGACCATTCCAAGATAAGCGGCTACAGAATCATGATGATGCAGAACACTGCTGGCAAGCTACTGGAGAAAATTGTAGCACACAGACTTGCTTGTGACTTGGAACAACTCGGCTGCTTCCCGCCCACACTTGGAGGATACAGATGCAACAAAGAGTCATGGCTGAATGCGGCGGTCTTTGCTCAGGACGTTTATGAAGGATTTCAGAGCAGAGAAGAAACGTGCGGCTGCAATAGACTTAGAGGACGCGTACAATAGAGTATCATTCGAGCACTTGATGCAAACCCTCCTCAGACTGAAAGTGTACCCTCACCTTATACGATGGATAGCTGCAGTCCTGTTCTAGAGGAAGGTGGTGCTAACATGTGGGAGTCGGTCATCTGAGCCGACAACGATATGTCCAGGATTGTCGCAGGGTTCACCACTGTCACCAGTACTATTCAACGTGTATACGGTGCCGATCACTGAACAACACTTGGATGGGAGGGTTATGACTCTGTCATTTGTTAACGACATCCTCGTGTATCGATAGGGTCGAGATAGACAGGCGGTTGCCAATGGTATGCAGGGCGAACTAGATCGAATTTGCTCATGGCGTGCTGATGGCGATGCCCTTGTCAACCCTGCAAACGTATCGGTTACATGGTTCTCCCTAAACAACCATATTGTGAACACAGACCTGCCGGCAGTGAGGATGGATGGGAGTATTCTGAGTAGAACCCAGTCGTGAGGCGTGAGGTTTGATAGTAGCCTGTCATTCAGAGATCATATTGATTATGTCATAACGAAAGCTCGAAACGGTTTGTCAGCAATGAGAGTCTTAGCAACTGCCAATATTGAGCAAAGACTGCTAATAATTCTATTACAAGGACTGATACTTTCTCCAATCGAGTATGCCCTGGCCATCCTCACTGTCAGCCCTACACAGATTGGAAGATTTGAAAAGGTACAAAACGAAGCCATGTGCATCATTTTGGGCTGCACGAGAGACACCAGCTGTGTAGCAATGAGATACCTCCTTGACTTCCCGACAATGGAACACAGGATGAAGATCTGGAGAGCCCGTGCATACTTAAAAATAAGTGCAGATGAGCAGCACCCTCTGCATGAAGATATATTCAGAGAACAGGGCGACAGGCTAAAGAGGGGCAAATCATGGATGGGTCGGGCGGAAAATGTCATCAGACAGGTCTGCAGCCCTACCAGTATCAACCCCGGCAAGGAATGGGTGCCTGTGCCTCCATCTTTTAAGTGCACTTTCGTATGCATTATCACACTTGACAGACGGTGCAGAGAACAGAACCCTGCCGCTGTCAATGCAGAGGTCAACGCGCTCATCAATACACACTCAGACAACCCCGAAGTGCTCATCTATAAGGGGCTTTCATTTGAAATCCGTTCGTGCCGCACCGCGCGTAATTGCGTACGTTGAACATGATCATGTCATAGTCATGTGATAAGTACTGACCAATGAATAAAAGAGCACGTGCTTATCGTCCCGTGATCCATAGGTTCTGTTTCTGACCTTTAAGGAAATGACCGGGTTGATCCAAAATCCGTTCAAAGAAGCTCAAATAGCGGTGATTCGGTTTCTTTCATTTGAAGGATGTCGACCAGTGGACATTCATCGAAGAATGCAGGCAGCGTAGGTAACAAATGTGTGTCGAAGACATCAGTTACAGACTGGGCCAGAATGTTTCGGAAAATGACGTCATTTCACGACAGATCTTCGACGGCCTGTCATCGCATATTGTTGCAACAGAAAATAAAAAACATCGCCAAAATTGATGCAGCAGTACAGATGAACCGTTGTCGAAGCATACGTTCGCTAGTGAAAGAATTTGATGTGTCAGGACAATTCAAAAGGTCGTTCGTAAGAAACTGCAATATCGGAAGGTGTGTTCACAGTGGGTACCATGGATGTTGACCGACCACCAAAAAGAGGAATGCCTGGGATGGTGTTTGAACCACTTGCCGCGTTACAGAGTGGAGGGTGATGCATTTCTCATCGGCATAGTAGCAGGCGATGAATCATGGTGTCACCACTTTGAGCCGAGCAGCAAACGAGAGAGCATGCAATGGAAGCATGCTAGATCACTACAAGCTAACAAAATTCAAGTCACAGGTTGTGCTGAGCGCATTTTTTGACCATGAAGGGTTCTTGTTGTCCGACTTTAAAGAACCTGGTGTCAACATCAACTCTACTTACTACTCGCAAATACTAGACAAGCTGCAAAAAAACCAATAAACGACACGGCGTGCTTTCTCGCGGTGTGATATTTTTTGCACGATAATGCTCTTCCTCATGTCGCAAAGATTGTGCAGGAAGCATTAGCAAGGAAGAAGTGAGAAATACTGCAACATCCAGCCTATAGTCCTGATTTGTCACCATGTGATTTTCATTTGTTCGGACCTCTAAAAAAGCTCTCAAAGGGCAACTATTTCACATAGATGCAGGCGTAATGAACGCGGTAAACACTTGGTTCAGTAAGCAACCATAACCTGATTTTGCGGTCGGCATTCGCCGCCTACCTAAGCAATGGGATGCTTGCCTGAATGCCTACCGCGACTTCTTCTGACCAACCAATGGTGCATAATTAATTCAAAATGAATGTTTTGTTTAATTCTACCACACCTGTTAATGTTTCTTTCATGCTTTTGTAATAAAGCTGCTGGAATGGGTTTCACATGAACGTCCCTAATATACAGATGGATCTGTTGTAAAGCAGCAGAGAAGTGCGTGGGCATTTACAGCCCGTTCAGCGGGCCGAACCGTTCAAGAATCCAATGGTGCCCACTCTATGACCACGAGCATCATGACGATGGAAGTGGTGGCAGTAACACAGGCTAGCATCACAGCATTATACCAACGTGTGTGTACTAAGTGACTCAATGAGCATGATTTGGAAGGTCGATGCAGGATCTGTACGTAGACAGTGGACTGATTCTCTGCGGAAGTCCGTTGTTCGTAGGGTCACCTTCATCTTCGTCCCGGAACATGCGGGAATCGAGGGAAATGAACAAGCTGATAAACTGGCTGGCTCTGCATCCCCTGCAGATGGCCAGCCCATGGATCGCGCCGATGTTATTAACATCCTTAAAGAGATGTCGAGAACAGAGGACTTTGACGTCAGTGAATCCACATCGTTGTCCAGGATGAGAGACTTGGGAGTAAGAATTGGCACGGCCAGACACGAGAGGTACATCGGTAAAACGAGGGGCCTCGTCAACCAACACAGAACTGGCACTATTAGCCACCGGACGCTTATGCATATGCTGGGGGGAGGATCTGAGCACCGGAGTGTAATGACGATACCCCAACTGATAACTGATAGATTAATAATATGATAAAGTCAGCCGGTTTCAAGTCTCTCAAGCAAAACAACCGGCAGTCATTGTTTACATCGGTTGTTTATTGATAAGTCTGTCGATAAAACAAACATTAGATTGATATTAGTAATAATTGAATTCCCCATCCACTTTTTATATCGCTGTATTAGATGTCATTATTTGAAACGATCGGGGGGGGGGGGGGGGGGGGGAATTTACAGTAGCTGTTTGAAGTGAATCACCTCAGCCGTCTCAAGCGAATCAAATTGGCAGCCCCCAATTCCAATTCCAAAAACAAAAATTCCAAATTCGTCCTCGTCTAACCTGCTTCATCAGCTGTGGTTATTGTTGAGGATCGTGGTTTTTGTGGGTTTATTCACCCTAATTCTTGTCTTGTGAGTCCTATCTCGGACTGGTTATGTAGCGTTTGTGTCTGTGACGTCAGCAGTGGTCGGCGGCTATCCTTTGTGCTCGTCTTTGCTTGTGGTTTTCTTTGTTGGTGTAGGCTCCTGGCTCGTCTGGCTGAAGTCCTTATAAGGACTTTTCGTTAACTCGCTCCAGCTGGGGGATCGGTCGGCGGCTGTCCTTTGTGCATGTTTCCACTTGTTTTCTTTGTTGGTGTAGGCTCCTGGCTCGTCTGGCTTTACTGGCTGCAGTCCTTATAAGGACTTTTTATTAGGTCATTTAGTCTCCTTCGTTGTGTAATTTGTGTAGGAGCTTTTCGACGTTTCTATTTTCCTTCTTGTACTTTTTTTCATCTTCGAGTTTTAGCTTCGGCCATTGGCTTTTTTCCTCCGCGGTCAGCCATGGTTTTCTCTCTCCGTCTTCTATGTAGTACGAGTAGTCGGTATCCTGTTCCAAGATTACAGTTGGGTAATCTACCGGTCTCCTGAGTCTTTTTGGTTTCTTCTTTTCTCTTTCAATCCAGCACTTTTTGAATTCCTGGTATCTGAGTTTCTCCATCCTTGCCGACTCTCGTAGATCCTCCAAGGTAGGCTCAGTGGGCCTATCCGTGTCGTCCTCAGAGTGCTCGTCTTGGTTTACTTCGGATGTCTGGGGGGCTAGTGTCGTGGCTGGGTTGCTAGCTTTGTCTAGCGGTTCCGGCTCGTCCTCTTGTTGGATGTCATCTTGCGGTTCCTCTGTGTGCTTTTCTGTTTCTTGTGCTGGTTTGTTTTGGGTTTGCTCCCTTTCGATTGTTAGAATTTCTCTGACCGCTTTGATGTCTCGCAGAATCTCTTCATTTATCTTTACCATCTGCCTCATATTCTCCACCTCTTGTTTGATGTCCCGCTGGATCTCCTTTATTTCGGCAAGAAGTTTCTCATTGTCCCTGGTTGGTGCCGATGTTTGCAGTAGCTTGACTTGTTTCTTTAACTAGTCGATCTGCTTTTGAAGTTGATCTCTTTCAGCTTGTGCTATACCCGTGGCTGTCTCGCCCCTCTGCATTGCTTCCTTGAATGATGTCTTTGTGAGGATGGCGATTTTTAAGACGTCTCTATGTCTCTGCAGGTACGGACAGCCCAGGTATCTTGCTCCATGTTTGCCCAGGCAGTTGGCGCACTTTCTTTTGTTGTTGGGTGCTCGGAAGTCAGTGTCCAGCTTGGCCAGCGGACATTCCTTGAAGGCGTGGTGATCGGCGCAGTATCGGCAAAGTTCGGTCTTACTGCGACACGTAGCTCTACTGTGGCCGGCATTCTGACATCTGGAACATTGCGTGATTCTTGGTATGAATCTCTCTGGTTGCTGCATTCTCTTTTTGAATGATGCTGTGGTCGGCATCTCGCTGCCCTCCGACGTCACTACTGCCAAGGTTGTAGGTATCTTGGAGTAGGTGAGAAGCCGCTCCGCCTTCAAGAATCGGATGTGAAGATTCTCTTCACGTAGCTGCTTCAGGATTTCTTCATCTGTCAGCTCCACAGGAATCCGCTTTACAACCCATCGGACTGTTGTTGAGTCGGTGTTTCCGACTCTGGTGTCTTTCTCCTCCTTCTCTGCTGTCTTGGTTCTTGCCTGTGTTGGGCTGTCAATCTTCTCCCTCGTAGTAGCTTCAGTGATGGCTGTAGTATCAGGCTCTTTGATGCAGCTAGCAGGTGGGCTCTCGACGTTCTTCTTCTTCTTGTCGGCTCCCACGCTGCACATCTTGGCAACAGCGTGTTTCTTGTTGTTGGATTTTCAACGTGACATTTTCCCGCTGATCAGGCTTCTTGACAGAATAATGCGACTTGACTTGTTAGCGCTCGCAGTGCGAATGTACATGCGCGATTGGCAGCCATGTTGATTTATCCTTATATATAATATACTAGCTGATGACCCGGCCTGGCTTCGCTCAGTCCCTGGCGGTGAGCGTCTCATTGAATTCACATAAGTAGTCATTATACATGCAAATACATTTCTCTAAGTGCACAGAGTACGCGTTCGGCCCCTGGGCCCTCGCAGCTAATTTATTGATATTTTATTAGTTATCAGAGAATAAATATAACTGTTTTATTTTTTTTTAATTAGTTAATTTTTTTTTTTTTTTGAATAGTCTTAAATAGAATATTTTAACTGTAATGAAAAATAAAAAATAAAAAAGATGAAACAAATATTTAAAATGTTTTTAGAATCCAAGCTTTATTAATATTATATGTGTTAATTAATTTTAAATACATTATATAGTTGCAGTTAGAAAATTCCGCTTAATCCAAGGATATTTTATTTTTATGTTGCCGTATAATTTTCAAGTTATGGCGGAACCCCAAATATGATGTTTAATGAAGTGCTTTTGGATAAACAATATTTTTTGTTTTTTCCGCCTGGTGCGTACACGAATAAATCCGGAGTTTTTCCGACGCGTGAGCAGGCCACATGTAGCTGTCCATGTGTGAAGCACGGATTTTCCAAATTGAGTCCACACACTTGTAGCGATTGTCCCAGTGCTTTGTTGATCGTCATAGCAAATGCGACCCGCACCGGAAACTGCAGGCGTTTGAATTCGAATGGCATATCTGTTGGAATCATTGGGATGCAAGGCAACAGTACATCTCCTTTAAATTTCCCACTTCAAATTGTAGCTTCGATTATATTGTTCAGCATCTTTTTGACTGCAAGCCTGGTACCGTTGCAAAGTCGAGGTGGATTGATGTTTCGGAGAAGAATGATAGGCACGCCAATTTTCAATGTTAAAACGTGCGGCGGTATGCCTGGCAAATCAAGTGAATTCAAGAATTCAGTTGGATAATTGACAACTTCGTCTTGATTCATCATAGAATCGATGGACTTATACGTTGTCGCTTCGCCTGGTATTTCGTTTTGAATGGCGCAATTGATGGCATTGACATCGTTGTTTTTGGCTGCTAATATAGCACGTGCACTGAACCATTGATGATTTTTGTGATTCTGTGCGATATTTGGGAAAACTTTGTCAATCAATTCGTCTATAGTTGCTGTGATTGTACAGAAGTTTGTTGGCAACGTGATACATTGTGTGGATTCATCAAATGGCATTTTCCCATTCCCAATATCCAACAATTGTTTTGCGAAAAGTTCTGCGGATGCATCATGTTGTAGTTGTACATGCATGTTGGTCTTCAAAGTCAATTTCTGAAAGTGTCGCCATAAAACTGATGATTTCAGACATGCATTAAGTTCATCCGCGGATGTTGAACGTCGTATAACTGGTAGAGTTTGTTGAAAATCACCAGACTATAAAATAAGTGCGCCACCGAAGAGCTGTTCATTTCCTCTGAAATCTTGTAGTGTACGATGAAGCGCCTCCAGTGCTTTTTTGTGTGCCATAGTACATTCGTCCCATATAATGAGTTGGCATGATTGGAGATTATTTTACCCATTCCAGAATTTTTGCTGATATTGCATGTCGGTGCCTCATTGATGTGCATATTCAGCGACAATTTCAGTGCTGTATGTGCTGTTCGGCCACCATCCAAAAGAGTTGCCGCAATTCCAGATGATGCGATAGTCAGCACAATATTTTGTTGTGATCGTATGATTGCCAAAATAAGTGAAATGTAGAAAAGTCTTGCCTGTGCCTCCGGGCGCATCTAAGAAATACAATCCGCTGGTTTGGCTTGTAATTGCATGCATAATGATGCCATACTCTATACGTTTTTCTGGAATCTATTTCAGAAGATTTGTTTAAACAAATGTACCCAATTCGTCGACATCAAAGAGTGTTTCCCGTTGCAAATCACGATCGAAAAGATCGTTTGCACATCGATTCGGCGCAGTCATTCCCAATTGTACCAGTGGTTTGTTAGCGATTGCCAAACATATATGTCCTCAATCGAAACCAATGCCTCATTATACACATTTGGTGTGAATTGAATGTCCGGATTTTGATTCATTGCACTCAAACGATGTAGGATGTCTTCACTCATATAGTCTTTGTATGTTTCCCAAAGGTCTTTTGGATTGGATGGGAAGCAAGTTGTCAATATGATGGCAAATAATGTGCGTATTTGCTGTGGTTGAGCAGTATTTGATGCATCAGCGAGTGAAGTGTCCCAATGTGCATCGTTTTCAAGAAGATGTAATTCTGGGCAAGTTTCACGATAAATGACACATACTTGACCGTTTACTGTTCTTAATTCTTGAAAGAATGTCGGTCCACGTACGTTGATTAACAGTAATCGCAAGTAAAAGCATTCTGTTTTGTTTGGGTGAACAGTGTACAGACGGTCTAATGCGTTGGTCGAATATAAATTGATATGTCCTTCAACTGCTTTACCTTGTTTTCGCCATTGAAACGTTTTCGCTGATGCATTCTATGTGTAGTATGTTGACACTTCAGAATAAATTAGTGTCTTTGCAAACATATCATTCCCGCACAATGAAAATACATGCAGTTAACGTTGTTGGTGGTGGTGACAATGCTCGTTGACTTGCATTTTCTGTTGTGAAATACACGCGCTGTCCATTTTCAAGGTGCACTGCCAAATGAACAACTGTTGGATGACGTTCATGGATTGCAAATGATAAAATGCGCCATACTGCTTCATTACTATTAATGTAGATTACCACTAGATATTGGTCTATTTCATCGATAGATGCAGTTGCATTTCCCACTCCAAAAACTGCCATATCGCTTCCTTTGTTGACATATTTACAAATGTACTTGATCGATTTAACCGAATTGCAATGCTCGACATTGATGTGTACTTTGTCCGTTTTCTAGAGTAACGGTGAATACGGTACAACCCAGCGATTATCGACTTGAGCATCATTGTTTCGTACTTTTAAAGTGATAGATTTGCCGCCATCTTCAGTTGAGCGTCGACGATAGAGTGGATATCCGTCATTGCCAGTGATAGTCTCGGAAAGTAAGTGTCTTGGGTATCGTTTCGTGCATTTATCATCAGACATGCAAGGTGAATTGTTATTGAGTAAGCCACATGGACCATGAATCATGTTTTTCGTGACCATTTCAAATAACTATGGATCAATGTCGACATCTGGTATTTCTGATGAGATGACTTGATCAGTCTGATATGGTGTGACTTTTTCGATCAACCAAATCAAAATGTGTGCATGTGACAATCCTATTTTTTGCCATTCCAAAAACATGATGCTTGACAATGAAATCCATTAAAGATTTCATTTTTTGTTTGAACACACGTTGTGGCATAACCACTAACCACCATTATTCAGTTACCAAGAATGCACGCCAAATAGAGGGGAAATATATAACAATTGACTGCACAAATTCAAACTGAAACCAAAACTGAAAACGAACGCAAAATCAAAACTGAAAATGAAAGATTGACAGATGACGTCAATTCTTGGAATTATTTCATCAGTCAAAGCTCAGGAGATCATTGGTTAGCAACAGACACGTGACAACGCCTCCATTCGAAAGCCCGCTTAGAATATGTTAATCGCGCACTTCTACCGCAAACAGCTTGGCGAGAAGACGCAAAAGCTGGTGTGACCGAATTTTCAATAAAGGACGGCAGAATGTCTGAATCCGAGGTAAGCTTGTAAATCCTTAGATTAAACTGATGACCAGATGTATCAAGTATCAAGTAATGGTATCCAGTGTTTGTAATGTCAATTGAAATGTATTATTATAAATTAAAAACCTCTGAAGTGTAAAATGCTCGATTGTTAGATTCTGACATCGCAGAGCCGTTTCCCGGGCAAACTGACAATCTAATACTCTCTTCAACAGAAACTGCAACCTCTGATATTCTTAAAGATAGTTATTAACTTTAAGAAGTGCATAATAATACTACATTCTATTCTAGACAACTGTACGAAGTGATGATTCTAAAGCAATCTTGTGCATTTCATCAGAAACACTGCTGTAATTGCTATCACTATCTACAGCTCATAAGACAGTTCGTGTACTAGAACAAGTGCCTCCTTTTAAAACAGACTTATCTATGCCTATTTACAATCCAGAGAGCTGAGAGAGAAATCCTATCTTCTCTTTCTCCTTCATATATTGAATAAATAGGGTTTGATGGAATAAATATTTATATTTATGTCAGATTTTACTTAGATAAGGGCACTCATGAACTGCATTACAACACAACACCACACAACACAACACCACACAACCCCAAACCCCACAACAACAACAGGTAATGGGAGAGGAGGTAATATACAAAGAAGAAGGAGAAGTTGGTTAATTGGAAAACACAGAGAACCATTTATACACACTACAAACCCAATTGAGTGATAGAAATGTGATAAATGTATGCTAATTATGTACATGCATCTTAACACCTCCTCACTCTTGTCACTGTCTTACTGTACACGTCTCACTGACCCCAGGTCCAATAAGAACTTACATACAGCAGGAACCAGCTGATACCAGGCGTACACAGTGTGATAAACGTTGACCACCCCAAATTAACCCAACACTTAGATTAGAGAAAAGAAGAGAGGGGGGGGGGGGGGGACTAGGTCCTACTTCAGGAATTTAGGTTTCTTCCGACCTACTTCTAGATTATTGCATTGGTAGGATTATACATATTTATGTGAATTTTACACAGTGAATTCTTGGTGGCTACCAATCAACCACCCAACAAATCAACAAACCAACCAACCACCCAAATCAGACCAGAAAGAGGGAAGCCGAGAGAAAGAGATGAACCACAAATGAGATGGAAGATGACTTGGCCATGAGCAGAGTATGGGAAGCCTTCAGAGGAGCTACACGGGTAGACCTGAAGTGGATCGATCAGACTGTCGCTTGTCGTCCCAGGAGGGAACGTGGAATCAACAAGCACACCTTTTAGCTTATTATACTTTGGGATTATTGACAGACTTCTGTTTACACTCCTCCCTTCTGTCTTCTATTCCATCTCTCTCTCTCTCTCTCTCTCTCTCTCTCTCTCTCTCTCTCTCTCTCTCTCTCTCTCTCTCTCTCTCTCTCTCTCTCTCTCTCTCTTATTCCTTCATCACATACTCCGACAACAGTTTCCTTCCACAATTAATAAAATATTTATTAATAAAACTATGTCTGGTGTATGTATGGACTGTGTATATGTATTGGGTATTGTCTTATATTGTGGGTGCAAGATAGGACTCTGCAAGTTTAGTCTCCGTATCCCTTCTCTCGTCTGCATTCAGCTAGTCAAAGATACATCACACATATATGGACAGTTCTCACCCGGGTTTGCTCCTTTCCGATTGAGTCTGGACGTATCGTGAAGTTGTTCAAAGTCTGGTCACAGTGAAATAATAATAATCCAGTAAGTCTATGACTTCGCCAGAGTCTGCTTCAAGAAGTTAATAATCCAACACTGAAACCACAACACCACAGTCTACCACGGTGTCTATATTGACTATGAATGTTCTGACTTATCTATTGTCTCTTTTCTATTAGTCTACCAGGCAAAAGTATGCAGTTGTATTTTTCTTTTACTTTCCTCAGTTTAATCTTCCTTTTCCATTTTACTTTGGTTATCTGGATATTCTTTTATTATTTTCAGAGTTCATTTAGGGCTATGGGTTATATCGTCTCACAATTAGAACCTGTCTTTGTTATTCATTGTTCTAGTGAGGTATTTGATCTCTCCCCAAGTGAAGTGCCTTGAGTTTATCGTCTCTGATTGTATCAGGATACTTCTAGTGAAACCTGTGAGTAATAAATAACCAGGTGATATAAATCTGCTTCAGATTTATTTTTTTTATGTGAGAGCATTTCTCCCGGCTGCACTAAGACGCTTCCGAAAAGATACTCTGACATAAGCCATATGAGTTCACTACAGTCTAAACGATTAACTAAAAAACAAAGAAATGATAACCGTAAAGCACAGACACCTAGTCCACTATGCTATACTATTACGCTACGGCTATAATACCTTAAATACTCTATGGTAATCCAGAAATTGAAATACACTAGCGAATAAAACACTAATATCCCATCTCCTTTCAACAATAAGGGACGTGTATTTCTTTCCCCATGTACGGACACCTAGATAATCTCCGCCCAATTAGGTAGCACACACTAAAACAGAAAACCCAGTTTCTACTATTTATATTGGGCCTCCCATTCTCCCTTATTGTTTGATGTTCATACATCAACAGTCGTATTTTGCCGTATCCTTCACACCAAAAGTCTGTGAAGTCACGTATACGTTAGTGGCGCTCCGTCTCGTCTCTCCTTCGTCTCGTCCTCTGTTCTTCCGCTGTTTCCCTGTGTTCCCCTACGCTAGTACTTCAAAGCGTCCGAACTCTTGGATCACCGTCTTCGTGCGTTCCCCCGTTGTTGAAGTCTCCCCGTCGTTCTGTCCTTTGAAGTAGATGGACAATGACCCCTCACACTGTATCCTATTTTTATACCAGTCGGTCAATGATCTTTAATTTATCCTCCTCTCTGACTGAAGTACACGATTGTTAACCCTCCTCCTACATTGTAGTTTTATATGTAAGTTATCAAGGAATCACTAAACTGCAGTTTTCCCGTGACACAGACAATGGACCCAGGCTTATCCTAATCTCCCAATCACCAGGTTACCTTTCTCATTGGAACACACCACACCCAATTTCAGGAACTGATACCTAATTGTTGATTTATCATCTTCACACTTGGCACAACATTTACATGTTTACAATGTGTCCACACTTGTTGACATCTTATGCATTGATGTTTATTTGTTGATTGACTGTGAACTTGGGCCTATATGCCATTTTCTATTTGATCCTGTGTAAACCACAACAGAAAATGTATGTAACTGGCCTAAAGACACAGGCCCAGTCAATAAATGATGAACCTTAACTGACCTTCTGTTGATTTGTCAGTTCAACCTATATGTTGATTCTCCATTTTATGTGTGTAAACCATGTTGTCAAGGTCTACTGGGATATGTTAAATGTTTAATTGTTAAAAACACATCTACTCATGATGAGATACTGAATTGGGGGAGAGAAGACTCTAGGTCTATCAACTGCTCAACATCCATGTTTTCTTAACATAAATCAGGCTGAGAGAATTCTCCAGACTTTCCTCAGAATTTATAAAAGGGGGGCTCAAGAGCTAAAAGAATCCTTGGAGAAGGGGCAGAATCCCAGTTAGTATTTACTATTCTCACCAGGGCCATAATCTATATCTCCTAGACAAAATTAATAAGACGAGGCCTGCAGATAACTCGAGGGTCATATTCTGGGGTTATTGAAGATAGAAGAGGATGGGGCCCAATTTCTGTTTGTTAGAAATGGGGCATGCACTACAGTGATCTCCCACTCCCTTCAGAATATATGACATACGTACGGAACTATCAGGGCGATCTGATGATGATTATCCAGTTAACAAAAGTTCTTTTATTTCATCCCATGTATGATTGCATGTGAAGGTAATAAACAAATCTGGGCGGCTATATGCGCGAACATATGTCATTGCATCTTGTGCGTATTCATGCATGTGCCGTGGACTTCCTGTAAATATGGCCGGTAGTATGATCTTTTTTCCCTATTCATTTGGATTAACATTGCTATCATTAACAAAAGCATCACGTAAATGAATGTAATCTTCTACACGCAACTTGGTTTGATTTAATCGAATGTAGAGGAGTCGTTCGGTTTCGATTTTCACATACATATCGACAGTATATTGAAGAACCAATTGTCGACATTTCAAGATATGATTTTCAGCGTTTTCACGAATCATCAATCGATATGAATAGTAATTCATGGCACTGACTTTCTTATTCGTGTCTTCATCTGTTTGTGGATTTCTCAATTTGCTATTTATATAATAACCATCTTCCCCTTGCCAAAATATAATCGGATATTGCAATGCGTCATATGAGCGATAACTTTCTGAGACTCGCTGAACATCACCATTTCTGCGATGAAGAATTATATCACGTGAGTTATATTCTTCATGAACTATAACGATCGCCACCTCATCAATTGTTGGTGCATTGTACTGTCTTTCGAGTTGGCCGACAGGTGTTTTGTCTGCTCTAATTCCAACTTTGTAGTCATTAGATGACATTTGTTCAAGGGCAGTTCTGAACAATCTAATTAATTCGTTGTGTCGATCGAATAAATTTTGTAATGCAGCGACAATTTTTCGTTTAGTGCCTGTATTGAATCGACATAGTTGATCGATTTCTTCACCAGTGTTTCCCATGACATAAATTTGAAGATATTTGGGATATGCGTTCGGCAGTGATAGTAGTGAGCCTGCACGATGATAAATTTTCCCTTGAACGTTGAATGTTGGCATGTAACTCTCGCGCACGATATTTGTTGCACCAAACGATGTCATTTGGAAACATGAATTGTACTTGCGTATGTTTGCCACGAAATGTTTCGATTGGCTCGTGACACCTGATACCAACGTTGATAATGGTTTGGGTGGTTGTCGCGGAAATTCTTGTAGTTGTCGATCGATGAAGGACTGTCGCGCCATTCGTCTACAGGCGGCCGCCATCCTTTGATGTTGGAGACAGACTGTCCTGATGAAGTCGGCAAGATCTTTTGTTGTGGGGAAAAGATTCTCCAGATCACAGGCCGGCAAGACTTTTTGGAGTACCGGGAACAATTCCCCAGATTAAAGCGGGACAGCCGGCCAGTTGTTTACATCGAGTCGAAAAAGGAGAGAAAAAATAGCTTCTCGACGCCTAGTGTCTAGTCAGATTTGTGACGTCATTCAGACACAGTATTAAAACAGTCTGGACAAACAACTTTGGCGGGAGTCGACCAAATGTTGTGAGGCAACAAGGACGTGTGTGATGTTCCTGGTTTGATTATGGAGAGAGACTACAGTGTCTTATGTTGATTTACATCGGCGGACATTTATCCATTGTGTGATTTAGTAGTCTCGATTTCAAACAGGAATAAATATATGGTATTTAATTAAATAGACCCAAATTAGATGATTCTTAGGAATCGAGTGTAGTAATGTGCGTTGTGAGAACGTATTATAGGAGCGTCGGCAGCAGTAGGCTATCGCGTTGCTTAAACTAGCTAGTGTGAGATATCAATTAACTCAGTGAGTTAAGAACAATGTAGTGGGATGATATTTAGGGAGATTGAAAGTGGTTGGGGGGGGGGGATAAAGGAAATGTCAAATGGTAGGATCTTCCAGTAGGGTATCTACTGGGTTTCTGCACTTTTCCTTTAGTCTTTCCTTGTCTTACCATGACTCAGACCGATGTGATGAGCTCCTCTGCCTTATGACAGAGTTTAGTTCTCTGTTATATATCTGAGTGCGGCCGTCGGCCTACACTCACCTAATAAAGGTCGGAATCGGGTTGCTCTCACCAGGTGTGTTCTCTCTTCAACAGGTTCCACTATGTTTTCCAAAAAGCTAGCAGAAAAGTCATAGAAGAAGATTATGGCTCGATCATTGAAGGCAGGTTTTACTCAGCGGCTTTTGCACTGGGCCCATAACCCAGAGGGTCTGCAAGAACCTGGCCTCTGCTGAGCAGGAACCGATGATCATCTAAGAGTGATTCCTCAGTGGTAGTTTTCATCATAGTAGAGTGAAGATACTTACAATACTACCAGTCACGGGAACAATAGTAGTTATATAGAGAAATTGAAAATTAACATTGTGTTTTTCCAAATGGTGAATTCCTGTGAGAAATTAACAATTAACATTTTGTTTCAAAGTGACAGTAAACATTTATTTTACTGTACAAGGGTTATCAGATCACAGAACTTTTAGTGACATATTAGTTACACTGTGTGTGTCAGATTCATGGTCAGTATTGGACTATATCCACTATTGGTGACCAGGCATCCGGACTATCCAAGAGCCACTTGGAGGAAGTCGACACCTGGCCGGAGAGACGCATCATTTGGTGAGGTCCTTCTGTACTTGATCTATGGTGCTGTTGTGTGGCCGGTACTGTGATGAAAGCAGACTTTGATCCTGAGCTGTTCGGTCTGATTCTGCATACACACTAGATTATACGACAGACATTCTACACATACACTTTGCACATACCTGACACTTTTCTTTATTAAATTAATTTGTCATTTTGTTAGAAGCTAGAGTTGTGTAGTATGTTTTGGAAAAGAATGAGAGGGGCATGGTCCAGTGGTAAGAGAGAGAGAGAGAGAGAGAGAGAGAGAGAGAGAGAGAGAGAGAGAGAGAGAGAGAGAGAGAGAGAGAGAGAGAGAGAGAGAGAGAGAGAGAGATCCAAGGACTGATGGGGTGTTGTGGACAGAAATCCAGAAGATCCTCAAGATAATGATATGGGGTTAAAAGAATGTGGGTGTTGATTCCCCTCACCCCAGGGACGACACTTATTACGACATTACTGGGGGATCGACACGGGATGGTGATATCATATTTTAGAGGATCCAGCTAGGGTGAATGTGGATAGGAATTAAGACACATATCATACCTGTTCACACTTCACAAGTTTACATAGGTCTTTGGTCCTAATTCTACTCTTGTCATTGAGAGATTGTTTTGTATAGTGCTGTGTGGTGTTAAATATATAGATACATTTTAAATAGTGAATATCTATATATTGTTTGGAGAAATTTACACTCAACCTGTTGACTCACCGCTCTTAAATGTTTCCACTCCCAAACTAGATATGGCAGAACTAAGGACAAGGGGGGGGGGGGAGGAATGGGCTTGTCGGGTTCTGCACTAACAGAGTACATTCAGGAGGTGGAGAGAGATTTTCGTCAAGCAGAAAGGAAAGATCGGAAGGCCAAGATGGAATTAAGAAAGATGGAGTTAGAGACTAAACGAATGGAAGCTCAGCAAGCTGCTAAGAGATTGGAAGCCGAACAAGAAGCTTAGAAAAGGGAGCATGAGTACCGAATGCGGGAACTCGAGCTTAAGAGGCAATCTAGTGGGGAAACTGAGGGAGCAGTGGGAGATTCCTCTCTCCCTGGCTCAACCCCAGTGGGTGGACATAGTTACCATGCTATGAAGTTTCCTTTGTTTGTCTATGAAGAAGACAAAGAGAAAATCGACCAGTACTTACAACGCTTGGAGGCAATGTCTGTTGCTATGGGTCTGGATCGTGACAAATGGTGTCCTAAGTTGTCCCAGGGATTACGCAGGACAGGTTACGAGGTTTACTCTCGCCTGCCGTCAGGACACGAGAACAATTACGACGAATTGAAAACGGCTCTGCTGAAACGTTTCGAAGTTACGTCACATACCTACCGGGAAAAAATTTCGAGCAGCGAAACGAGAACCGGGAGAGTTGTTTGCCACCTACAGTCTGCGTCTGAAATCCTATCTCAATAAGTGGATGCATTTGGCTGGGTTCGGGCATGACTATGAGAGTCTGGAATAGCTCATGATGTGTCGACCAGATGCGAAAGCAAATGTCGAAACCTCTCAGGACATTCTTGGGAGAACAAGGGGCGGAACGTATCGACATCGTGACGAAATTGGCAGAACGGTTCGTCGAGGTACATGGGGAGGCTGGAGAAAACCATTCCAAAAACACCAAAGGTCAGGAGAAACATGACCGAAAGAAATCTAAAAGCACGGAAACTAAGAAAGTGGAACCATATGTTAAAATTTCAGCGGAGAGTTTGGAGAAGACAAATGAGGGAAGCAAGAGCACCTCGAACTCTTCACTAAAACGACTGTGGACGGAGAAGTGGTGTTCGATTTGTAAGTCGCCCTCTCACAATACGAGGGACTGCAAATCGAAGGCTAAGAGCCTTCACTTCGCGGCGTGTCAAGTGGCTCCAAAGGAGATTGACACCGAAAAATGCTGAGGTCGACAAAGAAGCTCTCAACCAGGAGAGCTTACCGAAGTACTGCACGAAAAAATCTAGGACATGGAAAGGGTCAAACACTGCAGGTCTAACACGTATAATGCTAAAGAATGCAGGTTTAAGTCAGGAGACTCACATTTCTTCGTGTGTCCAGTGGAACCCAAAGCGGAGTCCACGGAACAGGTCGAGCTGAGAAAGAGACTCCAGACCAGGATAAGCCACGTGTAGTGAAATTGATAGAGGTTAACGGCCGACAAGTTGAGTGTCTATATGACACTGGCCTGGACGGGGGGGGGGGGCAGTGATCTGGTACACCCAGAACAATTCACAGGTGATATCATGGAGATACAGCCTGCACAGAAGAGTGTTGTGGCCATGAAGTTGCCAATCGCCAAAGTGGAGATTCGGTCAAGATATGTCACCGGCACAATCAAGGCCGCTGTATTGACCGATCCCATTTTTCCCGTCATCCTCGGTTGCCGGTATGTCTTTCTGGGAATGCCCAGGGAGCCAATCCATATGGGAGCAATTCAGACGAGAAGTGATCAGGACAGAAGCAATTGTCACTAACCCACTGCCGGGGGAGTTGCGAACTGCCCAGAGTGAGGATGCAACCTTACGTCCTTGCTACAAGAAACTGCAGATCCACTAAGATCCGATTCGACACACAATCGCCTGTTAAAAAGACCTACACCAAATACCATACACGCAGTACGCCTGTTAAAATACTAACAATACAAATGCAGAAGATTTAACACTCAATAAAAGTTTGTTTGTTTTTTTAAATGAAAAAAATTTGTGAAAGGCCACAAAGTAATAGAAGAATAAAACATTTAATGTGATGTCGAAGACAAATAAAAGAAGAATTAAACATTTAATGTGATGTTGAGGAGAAATAAAAAAAATGAGTTATAAAATTTTCACGTATCTAAATTAGATCCATTATTTTTACGAAAACTTTGAAATTGCCTTAAAGTTTTTATCACTTTGTTTATAGCGCATATGACTGTAGATAACTTCTGTAAACATTTGATACAACTTGAAGAAAAGTACAACAATTATTTATATTACATAATATAGCAATGGGACTAAAAGTAATGTCCCTTGATATAACTTTTGTTGTTAAGTCCTCTTGCAATATAATATCATTTTAATGTTGTTTTATTACATCTGAACAAAATTTCATCTCAATCGGATGGACCGTTCGGGAACGCATAAAGGACACACACACACACACACACACACACACACACACACACACACACACACACACACACACACACACACACACACACACACACATTATCTTTTATATGTATATAGATAACAGTAGATATGACTTGCCGGTCTCCCTGGCTAAGGGGTTAACGACTTTCTCCGTATTCCCGTATATTCACGTGGGTAACGCAGCTGCGCGAGATTTGCTAGCGGATCGCGTCGCGTGGTTTATTTACGGGGGTATGTGAGCCGGTCGCTCAGAAAGCAATGGCAAACTACTGAGCGTAATCTTGCCAAGTCATCAACAGCAGCTGAAACATGTTCGTGTTGACTGCAATGTCCTGTAAAGGATATGCGGGGAAAATGTGACTTGTTTACACTAGTTGTTTATTTAACAGTTAAAACCACACAGTGATTAATATTATTAATAATTGAATTATCTATCCATATTTATCCATCCATCATGTGCCATGCCGGTAAGTGTGGGCGGTCATGTTCTGCCATCTCACTCGATCAACAGAGTCGTGGATCAGTTCCGTGTTTCTGTCTCGACCATGCCACAAGGCCAAGCCATCCAGATACTTGTTTCTAGGTCTTCCCCTTGGTCTTTTCCCCTCGATCTTACCAGTTGTCACCAAGTTCTCCAAATCATTTCTTCTCATAACATGCCCAAAAAATTGTGACTGTCTACGTCTAATGTCTCTGATCAGTTTACGATCGATAAGTGAACACAACATGATTTTCTTGGCATGTGTAAAGAAGGTAGTTTGCCATTGCTTTCCTTCCCAGCAGTGACCATACTGGTCAGTGACCGTAGCCATTGTCTCCTCAAAAAAGGAGATCCTCTGCCTACCGTCGTGAAGGTGGAGACCATAACCTACAACTGTCTGTCGGCTGCTCTCCATCTTCATCCACCACCTGCATCCATGGCTTCACGTAACCCTGATCGGGGGGCTAAACGGGTACTCCACCTTGCCCAAGGGTGTCCCGTAGGCTAGCGGAGGGAAGGAGGCGCCTTACTATAGGAGATACACCCACCCTCTCTCTTCTCTCTCCTATCCCTCCTTTTTCAAAAGTATGTATTCCCCCACCCCCCCCCCCCCCTCTCTCTCTCCCTCCCCCTCTCTCCCTCCCCTCTCTCTCTCTCTCTCTCTCTCTCTCTCTCTCTCTCTCTCCTCTCTCTCTCTCTCTCTCTCTCATACGTAAGAAGTAGGGTCGATATTACTAGTAACAGCTAACTACATTCAATTCCTCTCTCCCACCCCTCCCCCACAGTTCTGAAGATCATGGAGGAGAGAAGTACAAGTGACAAGAGATTTGTTCATAAAATTTCAAAACCAAGGAAAGAGGTAATCATCATCATCATCATCATCATCATCATCATCATCATCATCATCATCATCATCATCATCATCATCATCATCATCATCATCATGATTGCAGTGCACCATTACCTATTACCATCATAAGCGTGTTGTCCGACTACATCTATGTATTACAAACTCCTTTTTTATAACAAAAGAGCTGCATAAGGTCACATGAAAACATCCAAGATCCGGCCATTGGCACCAGCTGGACTTCATCATCACACGGAGACAACATCTGAACCATATATCATTGACTCGAAGTTACCACAGTGCTGACTGTGATACAGGATCATTCTTTGGTTGTTGCAAGGGTTAGACTGAGACCAAAGAAATCTACACAGCTAAACACAAATCTAAGCCCCAAGATTAATATTATTAACACCCACGATCCATGATAAGTGCTTTGAGTTCCAACATCATATTGAAGACGCTTTCACTGATACACCAGAAATTGTACAGCAAGATAAAAGTGGGGTAAGCTTAAGGAAACTCTTTATAAAACAGCGGTAGGGGTTTACGGCACTGTGGATCATAAGAGGCAGGACTGGTTTCTGGCAAACAGCCAGACACTGCAGCCCTTGATTGATAAAAAGAAGATAGCTCTCTTAAGAAACAAGGAAAGAACAACGCGTAACACTCTGATTGATCTGAAGCAAGCCAGGAAGGATGTGCAAAAGGCTTCCAGGCAGTGTGCAAATGACTATTGGATCAAGTTATGTGAGTCCATTCAAAATGCAAGTGATAAGGGAAACATCAGAAGCATGTATGAAGGGATAAAGAAAGCCTGTAGGTCCAATGATCAAAAGAAGTGCACCACTGAAAACCTTGACTGGAGAAATCATCACTGATAAGAAACAGCAGATGGATAGATGGGTAGAGCACTATTTGGAGCTTTACTCAAGTGAGACCAAACTAGCGGATGATGCCCTCAACGCCATAGAGGCTCTACCAACTCTTGACCACCTGGACACACTTCCCACCATAACAGAAGTTAAGTGTGCTATAAATGAACTTGCATCTGGCAAGGCTCCAGGTAAGGACGGGATTCCAATAGAGGTTATCAGGAGTGGGCAAGACACACTCACTCTACAGATCCACCAGCTAATAGAGCTATGCTGGCGAGAAGGACAAGTCCCACAGGATTTCAAAGATTCAAGCATCATAACACTGTACAAGAACAAGGGCGATCGGAGCGACTGTAACAACTATAGGGGTATCTCACTTCTGTGTATTGTTGGGAAAGTATTTGCCAGAATTGTTCTGCAGCAGACTTCAAGTCCTGGGAGATCAAGTCTACCCCGAATCACAGTGTGGCTTCTGACAGAACCGGTCTACCATTGATATGATATTCTCATTGCGACAAATGCAAGAAAAATGCCGTGAACAGAATCAACCACTGTTTATTGCCTTCATCGACCTCACAAAGGCATTTGATTTGGTCAGTCGTGAGGGTCTGTTCAAGGCACTAAAGAAGATTGGCTGCCCACCAACTCTTCTGTCCATTGTGGAATCGTTCCACACAGGCATGAAGGGTATAATCAAGTTTGATGGTGCAACTTCAGAAGAGTTTGAAATCAAGAGTGGAGTTAAGCAAGGTTGTGTACTAGCTCCCACCCTCTTTGGAATATACTTTTCACTTCTACTGAAATATGCCTTTCGTGATCAGGATGGTGGTATATACATTCACTCACGCTCAGATGGTGGCCTCTACAATGCTCAGAGATTGAAGGCCAAGACCAAAATTAGGAGGGTACTGATCAGAGAGTTGCTTTTTGCAGATGATGCTGCAATTACGACCCACTCTGAGGAAGAATTACAACGTCTACTATCTGCATTCTCCAATGCTTGTTCTGAATTTGGTTTAAAGCTGAATTAGCAAAAAGAAGACACAGATTATGTCACAAGGTGCACATGGGGTACCATCAAGTCATTATTGACGACGCCGAACTAGAGATAGTAGACCATTTTACATATCTAGGATCAGAGGTAAATAGCAAATTATCCCTAGATCAGGAAATCAACTATCAGGATTGGTAAGGCAGCAACAACAATGAACAGGTTTAAAAAAAGAGTCTGGGAGAACAGGAAGCTTACTACCAAAACAAAAGTCCTTGTCTACCAAGCCTGTGTCCTTAGTACTATTCTTTATGTCAGTGAAACCTGGACAACTTACTCACACCAAGAGAAACGTTTAAACAGCTTTCATATGCGGTGTCTGCAAAGAATACTTGGTATTAAGTTGCAAGACAACATCACAAATACTGAAGTATTAGGAAAGATCAGGTTGTGTGACGGTGTATTCCATGCTCAGTCTTCGTAGACTTAGATGGTTCGGACACGTTAGGAGGATGGATGATGGTAGAATACCAAAGGACATCTTTTTTTTTTTGAATTACAGATGGATAAGAGATCTCACGGTCGGCCTCTACTACGATACAAAGATGTGTGTAAGCGGGCCATGACTGATACATACAGGCATTGATAATGCACATTGGGAGCAAGTCGCCACTGAACGTGTTGCATGGAGTGCAAATATCAGAAATGAAATGAAATAAAGACAAAGGAGAAAATTATTGCAGATAAGTCAGACACCGATTGTGCATGATGGTGGAAATGACCATGTGTTCACATGCATCCACTGTGGAGGAACATTTACAGCTCGAATTGGCCTTAACAGTCACATTCGTCACCGCCATAGGTTGTAGTTATTATCCTTTTTGAAGCACAATGTACCAAACTATCGTCTGTCAAGGCGGCAAGGTGCTAATCCTACTACACTTGCAGGTGCTTGGGCTGTACTCACACGTCTTCATCATATCACCATGGATGCAGAGGTTTTACGGAGACAGAAAGATATTTCGGCACTCTTCCGAATAACGGTCCCAAATTATTTATTGTAAAAAGTATCCCTTACAGGGACTCATTAGGTGATTATGCTCGTTCCTGAGCAATATGCTGATTCAGGGGCGATATGTACAGTTATTTCCTGAGGATAGTTAAGTTAGGGTTATTTTTTGGGGGTTTTGTTCGCATATCCTGTACAGGACATCGCTGTCGACATCGGCATCTTTCAGCTGATTGTTGATTTCTTGGCAAGATTATGTTCAGTAGTTTGCCTTTGCTTTCTGAGCGACCGGTTCACATACCCCTAAGTTACCGACGCGGAGAGAACCGCTACCAATTCTCGCGCTCGTCACGTTACTCACGAGAGTATGCGGGATTACGGAGACAATCGTGTAACCAGAGTTATGGTTAGGGACAGTATTTACAACTTTTATCCCACCATTTCCATATATAACTGTCAAATATTATTTGTACACTCCGACTACAGTGAGGGCCCTACGGCCCAGAAACATTTATTGCTCCATCGATAGGTCTAGTTAGTTAGTTAGTTAGCTAGCTAGCTATTTAGTTAGTTAGTTAGTTAGTTAGTTAGTTAGTTAGTTAGTTAGTTAGTCGACAGATCATCCTCATTGTACATCGAACCATTTAGTCCATAAGTGCTCGGATCCCCTCCTCAGCAAATCCCACAGCGTGTAGCGGCTCACGACACCAGTTCTGTGTTGGTTTATTAATCTTCTTTGGCTTCCTGCGTAGTGTTCATGTTTGGCCACACATCTGTTAACTTGCTGTTCTCGCAGCCTCGCCATGGTTGAAGATTCACAGTCATCGTTTGGTTCTCGTAAACGACTTACTTCTCATAGTAGTCGTAGAGCATTCAGAATGTCAGTCTGATCCATGGCTCGTCCGCCTTCCACAAGCCCTACCTGCAAGCCTGTCAGCTTGCTCATTTCCTTGTACACCCGCATGCCCTGGCACGAAGATGAAACTAATCTTTGCCAGCCGAGACCGCTCCAGAGGCAGCAACCACTCTCTTCGGACCCACCCCATCTCTTCCTGAGCATACTCATTGAGTCACTAAGGCAATCTCGATGTCTGATGGTCCATCTATCAAATTCATACTACACAGGTCTCTTCTTCTTCTTCTTCTTCTTCTTCTTCTTCTTCTTCTTCTTCTTCTTCTTCTTCTTCTTCTTCTTCTTCTTCTTCTTCTTCTTCTTCTTCTTCTTCTTCTTCTTCTTCTTCTTCAGCGTTCCGAGCCATTGAGGTTCTTTGCTGCAGATACAATCCGTCTCCATTCGTCTCTCTGATTGACCTTCTCTTGCCAGTCGTTGATTCCAAGTGCTTGTAGGTCTGTATATATATTATCTCTCCACCGTCTTCTTGGTCTACCTCAGGGTCTACGGTCATTTATTTCCTGAGTTTAAGCGAGTTTTGTTTCCCTGTTATCTTACATTCTTTCTATATGCCCCAGTCATTGTAGTCTATTAGCCTTCATGATACCAGTGATTAGCGGGGACTTAAACAGCTCATAAATGTCTTTGTTACTTCTTCTTTTCCACTCTCCACTTTGTGTATCCCTAATGGGTCCAAAGATGCGTCTTAAAACTTTGTTCTCAAAGGATTGTAATAAGGCTTCGTCTCCTTTCGTTGTACTCCAGGTTTCAGAGCCATACAGCACAACTGGTCTGATCAGTGTTTTGTATATTGTGATTTTGGTGTTACGAGATAGCGCCTTTAATTTTAGTAGATGTTGTAGTGCATAGTATATCTTATTTCCAGAATTGATTCTAGTTTGTATTTCTTCCCTTATGATGTTGGAGCAGTTGAAGATTGTACCCAGGTATTTGTATGTTTCCGTTCTTTTAATGGTCATATTATCTATTTGTATGTGGCCGGAGTTTTTACCCATTCCGTCTCTTGAAATTATCATATATTCATTCTGTCTTATCTTGGTTGATAACCAGCCCCATCTGTTGAGCTTTTTGCTTTAAGTGAGTCAATATTTCCAATGTCTTTTGTTCATTTTCCCCTATAATATCTATATCATCTGCATAACCAAGCAGCTTGGATGTTCCTCCAGTATCACATTCCTCCTTTACCTTCCTTACAACTTTCTCTAGAGACACAGGTCTCACACGTGTAGAGGCAAGTTTGATCCTGGCTTATACACCACCCTGAATATAGTTCAACCCCACATATTCTTTTATCAATGCATTCTCACACATGTTTTGTTCCACTCTATTGCGGTGGGAACGATTAGTAGTGTGACTCTTCGCTAGCTGTTGAACGAGGGGACTGAGCACGTATGGGAATGTCCTGAGTGCAGTGATGTCGGTTCTCAACTCAACTCAACTCCGTTCCACTCTTCAAAAGACACTACAGAGACCCCACGTTGATTATTTTAGTAGCAATTTGATTAAAGGTTCACCTGGCTTTTGACCCCGCTCTGATGTTTGATTGAAATAACTGTTGAAGATATTAGATGTCAATGCCGAAATGACGAATGCTCGCTCTTAAACTTCCAGTACGCTGATGGTAAGGTAGGCGGTGTAAGCCTTTACACTGGCATTAAGTTTGACTTAAGTGTTGATTTCTCGTTCAAAAAGCAACATAAAACTACTGAATGTGCAATTGCCTATAGAATCAAGTTGGGGTGAAAAGCAACATCCTGCCTGGACAAGCAACATTAAGAGTAGGTATTGATCTACAGCCTGATTTAAATCCAGCGAAACCCGCACAAGAAGATGGACATCCTTCTCATTTGGTAGCACTTGTATATTGCATAAATGTATGGCGTGTAAATCTCTTATGTGAATACGGAAAGCTAGAGGAAGCTACCACATTCATTTCCTATTGAAAATTGTATACTTTTATAGTGGAATGATGTGTTTAACACAAATTGTGTTTCAGTCTTAGACCGAATAACCTGACATAATAATACACACAATGTATTATTACGTGTAGATAGAGGTAGAAAATACTAAATATAATTAAGGGGAACATTCCCTTCATCTCATCACCCAGGATATTTATTTTTGCAAATACAAGCTAAGAAATTGAAAATTCGGGTGCCAGATGGAAATGTTCAGGTGCCATGGCAACCAGACACTTGTATTTTTCTGCGCCTCAAAATAGATATCATAGATTCCAAACACGCAGATCTCTCGTCCCTTCCCCTAACATACATACACCATGCCCTCCCCTGTGAGATGCATTGGGTCTTGTCCTTATGCATGACCACACACACAGTAGTGATCTTCAACACTATCTGAACATTGAAGAAAACTGGCGCATAAAGAGCATCGTGTTTGAGAACCTTGAAATGCTTTGATCATATTAAATGCCAGAGTGGCTCAGAGAGAACAGTGATGAAGGGCATGGCTTCTGGGAAAAATCACAGGAGTTGACCGGCTCGGAGTTGGACACAGGACATTGTAGACACCTTGGGCATGAGGCAGGAGTTGAGCGGCTGTGAGTTGGACACAGGACATTGTAGACACCTTGGACATGAGGCAGGAGTTGACCGGCTTGTTGTTGGACACAGGACATTGTAGACACCTTGGACATGAGGCAGGAGTTTACCGGCTGGGAGTTGGACACAGAACACTGTAGACACCTTGGACATGAGGCAGGAGTTGTCCGGCTTGTTGTTGGACACAGGACATTGTAGACACCTTGGATATGAGGCAGGAGTTGACTGGCTGGGAGTTGGACACAGGACATTGTAGACACCTTGGACATGAGGCAGGAGTTGAGCGGCAGTGAGTTGGACACAAGACATTGTAGACACCTTGGGCATGAGGCAGGAGTTGACTGGCTTGTTGTTGGACACAGGACATTGTAGACACCTTGGACATGAGGCAGGAGTTGAGCGGCTGGGAGTTGAACACGGGACATTGTAGACACCTTGGACATGAGGCAGGAGTTGAGCGGCAGTGAGTTGGACACAAGACATTGTAGACACTTTGGGCATGAGGCAGGGGTTGACTGGCTTGTTGTTAGACACAGGACATTGTAGACACCTTGGGCATGAGGCAGGAGTTGACTGGCTTGTTGTTGGACACAGGACATTGTAGACACCTTGGACATGAGGCAGGAGTTGAGCGGCTGTGAGTTGGACACAGGACATTGTAGACATCTTGGACATGAGGCAGGAGTTGACAGCCTGGGAGTTGGACACAGGACATTGTAGACACCTTGGGCATGAGGCAGGAGTTGTCCGGCTTGTTGTTGGACACAGGACATTGTAGACACCTTGGACATGAGGCAGGAGTTGACCAGCTGGGAGTTGGACACAGGACATTGTAGACATCTTGGACATGAGGCAGGAGTTGACCAGCTGGGAGTTGGACACAGGACATTATAGACACCTTGGACATGAGGCAGGAGTTGAGCGGCAGTGAGTTGGACACAAGACATTGTAGCCACCTTGGGCATGAGGCAGGAGTTGACTGGCTTGTTGTTGGACACAGGACATTGTAGACACCTTGGACATGAGGCAGGAGTTGAGCGGCTGTGAGTTGGACACAGGACATTGTAGACACCTTGGACATGAGGCAGGAGTTGAGCGGCTGTGAGTTGGACACAGGACATTGTAGATACCTTGGACATGAGGCAGGAGATGACCGGCTTGTTGTTGGACACAGGACATTGTAGACACCTTGGACATGAGGCAGGAGATGACCGGCTTGTTGTTGGACACAGGACATTGTAGACACATTGGACATGAGGCAGGAGTTGACCGGCTTGCTGTTGGACACAGGACATTGTAGACACCTTGGGCATGAGGCAGGAGTTGTCCGGCTTGGAGTTGGACTCAGGACATTGTAGACACCTTGGACATGAGGCAGGAGTTGAGCGGCTGTGAGTTGGACACAGGACATTGTAGATACCTTGGACATGAGGCAGGAGATGACCGGCTTGTTGTTGGACACAGGACATTGTAGACACCTTGGACATGAGGCAGGAGATGACCGGCTTGTTGTTGGACACAGGACATTGTAGACACATTGGACATGAGGCAGGAGTTGACCGGCTTGTTGTTGGACACAGGACATTGTAGACACCTTGGGCATGAGGCAGGAGTTGTCCGGCTTGGAGTTGGGCTCAGGACATTGTAGACACCTTGGACATGAGGCAGGAGTTGTCCGGCTTGGAGTTGGGCTCAGGACATTGTAGACACCTTGGACATGAGGCAGGAGTTGACCGGCTTGTTGTTGGACACAGGACATTGTAGACACCTTGGACATGAGGCAGGAGTTGTCCGGCTTGGAGTTGGGCTCAGGACATTGTAGACACCTTGGACATGAGGCAGGAGTTGACCGGCTTGTTGTTGGAAACAGGACATTGTAGACACCTTGGACATGAGGCAGGAGTTGACCGGCAGTGAGTTGGACACAGGGCATTGTAGACACCTTGGACATGAGGCAGGAGTTGACCGGCTGTGAGTTGGACACATGACATTGTAGACACCTTGGACATGATGCAGGAGTTGACCGGCTTGTTGTTGGAAACAGGACATTGTAGACACCTGGACATGAGGCAGGAGTTGACCGGCTTGTTGTTGGAAACAGGACATTGTAGACACCTTGGACATGAGGCAGGAGTTGACCGGCTTGTTGTTGGACACAGGACATTGTAGACACCTTGGACATGAGACAGGAGTTGACCGGCTGTGAGTTGGACACATGACATTGTAGACACCTTGGACATGAGGCAGGAGTTGAGCGGCAGTGAGTTGGACACATGACATTGTAGACACCTTGGACATGAGGCAGGAGTTGAGCGGCATGTGAGTTAGGACACAGGACATTGTAGACACCTTGGACATGAGACAGGAGTTGACCGGCTGTGAGTTGGACACAGGACATTGTAGACACCTTGGACATGAGACAGGAGTTGACCGGCTGTGAGTTGGACACATGACATTGTAGATACCTTGGACATGAGGCAGGAGTTGAGCGGCAGTGAGTTGGACACAAGACATTGTAGACACCTTGGGCATGAGGCAGGAGTTGACTGACTTGTTGTTGGACACATGACATTGTAGACACCTTGGACATGAGGCAGGAGTTGAGCGGCAGTGAGTTGGACACATGACATTGTAGACACATTGGACATGAGGCAGGAGTTGAGCGGCAGTGAGTTGGACACAGGACATTGTAGACATCTTGGACATGAGGCAGGAGTTGAGCGGCAGTGAGTTGGACTCATGACATTGTAGACACCTTGGACACGAGGCAGGAGTTGACCGACTTGTTGTTGGACACATGACATTGTAGACACCTTGGACATGAGGCAGGAGATGTCTGGCTGGGAGTTAGACACAGGACATTGCAGATACCTTGGGCATGAGGCAGGAGCAATGGCGACAGATTGAGAAACATTTTGGTGCGCCATAATGAGATCGACATTCTGCTAAAGACCTACTGCATGATGATGTTGATGATACACACATGAAAGCATAATACACACACCATACATGCATGCACACACACACACACACACTTATTGTTTTACAACTACATTAGTTATATATCTGTGGTTTGAGCAAGTTAACTGAGAGAGTAAATGCACTGGGTAAGATTACAGTTGATTTTTGTGGTTCTCCGTTGCAAAATGGTCGCACTGCCTATCTTGTGCTGTGGAGGTCATTTGTTTGTTTAAGACTCATTTGGTTGATGAGTGCGGTTTTTGTGTGGAAGCCCCGGAGGGTCATCACGAGAGATATGTGGTCGGTGCTGTATGCAAAATACTATTGGCGTGCACTCGCTGGAAAGAGACTGAGTCATATGGGATAAAACCCTTTGAAATGACATCTATCCACTTGTCTTTAAACAGTACATCTTTGATTTTGATACATGTAGAGTGCATCTATAACGCAGATATGTTTGCAGTGAATCCTTACCTTAGTATATAAAATAACCTCTTCACGCCTTGTGGAGTATTGGTTATATGGTGCTAGCCTCATATTGTTATATACCTCAGTGGGTGATATTTTATTTTGCTCTCGCTCACTTTGAATTCAAGCGTAGTCCATATACACTATTTCTAGCAGTCATCATCATCATCATCATCATCATCATCATCATCATCATCATCATCATCATCATCTTCCACTTCTGCCGTCAAGCGTCGTGGGGAGGAATAATTTGCGCTCCAGCTCCCGATGGGCGGCACTGGATAGTGTCATTCAGTGTGATTGTACAATGTCTTTGATGTTGTCAATCCATTTTCTTCTTGGACGTCCTCTTGGTCTCGTCGCAGATGATCTTTGATGTAAGGCCAGTGATGGTAGTTGTTGGTGTTGCATTCTAACGACATGGCCAAACCACTTGATCTTCTGTCTTTCAATAAATGTGGCACAAGGTGTTGATCCCACTGTCTGTCTGATAACAGCATTTCTTACTCGGTCTCGGATTGTTAAGTTGGCAGCTCTCCTCAGGCATCTCATCTCGCAGGTGTTGATTTTGCGAAAGTGTGATTTGGATAAAGTCCAAGTTTGAGATTGGTAGCATAGGGTTGGTGTGAATATGCTGTTTATTATCTGTCGTTTTGCGGACATTGGTATATTTGATTGTTTCAGTAAGGGTGATAGTTGATATGTAAGTGCACTAGCTTTTTGACATCTGATTTCGATTTCTCTGTCCAATCTGCCATCTTCTGTGATCATACTTCCAAGATATTTGAATTCTTTAACTTGTTTCAGAGTTGTGTTATTTATCTGTATACTTAGTGGGCCCTGGCGATCTGCTAACTTGCATTACTTCGGTTTTGGCTGTATTTATACTCATATTGTATCTGCTGTAGGTTGAACTCTGATTAGTAATATGATTTTGTAGTCTGCTCCTCATCGCTGTAAAACAGGCACTGATCGTCTGCAAATAGAAGTTCATTTGTTTCATCTGGAGTAAAGAGTTCTAAATTTTCTGAATCTGTTCTGTCAAGACTTGCTTCTTTGGATATTCTGTCCATGTAGATATTAAATAGCAAAGGAGAGGCACACATCTCTGCCTCACTCCTGTATTGACTGTGAACATATCTGATATACTTTCTTGTGTTCTTACTGCACTTCGGCTCGAGTGATACATGGCAATGATGTTTTCTAGCAATTGCCCTTGTATCCCATAGTCTTCAAGGATGGTCCATAATTTATATCTGTCTACTCTGTCGAAGGCCTTTTCCTGATCTACAATCACAATATTCTGCTGATCACTATACTCAATAGTTTTTTTTTCCACATATTTGTCTAAGTGTGAATAGTGCATCAGTGCAACTTTTACCTTTCCGAAAACCGAAATTGTACTTTGCTTAACTGTTGTTCAACAATGGGTCTAGCTCTTTGTGCCAATAGTTCTAGTAGTGCTGGACTGAATTTTGCGTGTGGGTTAGCTTTCCCTGTTATCAGTCTTTAAAAACGTTGTACATTATGCACTTTCATAAATAAATGTTAATGTCAAGAAATCTTGTAGAATAAATTAAACTGAACTACTAAACTGGTTTGAAAAAATCAAAACAGAAATAATACAGAAATAAATTCCAGTAAAGCTACACCAGACTATACATATACAAAATAAGGCAGGTTTTAACCCAAAAAAAAATAAATAATGTGAGACACAAATACAATACACAGTAAGACAGAGTACACCGCTTTGTTTCATCATTTAAAACATATTTAAAAAAGAAATTTTAAGAGCAAGTACTCAGCTTTATTTGATGATAATGATAGTAATAGTTCTCACACATGTATAATATACAGCCAAATACTTAATTCATGTATCTTACACAAGCCCCTTTTCATCCTGGAGGTGTATGCAGTATATGGTCAATGTCATGGCGGTGGTGCCTTTAGTTTCCAGAACATTTCTTGGTATCTAGTTTTGGCTGGGTCGGCCTGGAAGCACAGTTCTGTAAACAACAATCCCAGCCTTAAAGGAGATGTGAACACATGACTCCTGGGCCAGCAGGCAAGCATGCTAGCTACTGCACTAGCCTGGCTTCAAGCCAGCAATAGCTTGCTAGTAAAGAATATATACACCACGCTTAATTTATTTCTTCTGTCCCAAAGCAGTTTCCTGCTGGAGTCTGTGATGTGATAAGGCCATCACATTCTGTAGGCCTCTCAAACTCAATGCATGCAGGTATAGTTGGCCAATTTTTCCCTCACTTAGCAGGCAATAAGCCCAGGTGTCAATTTCGCCCAACCATGCTCATGGCATTACCAGCACAGTTCCCTATTAATTTTGCTAACATATCAGTTACTTAGCTTATTTGAAAAATATTCAAATTGGTTACTCCAGCATTTCAGCAGTTGTATATGTACCAGAGTACAGAACCAACAAAGACTGGGTTTTTATACAAAGACTGTTTATTTTCTTCACGATGACAACATGGCTTCTTTCCAGTTCTCAGGCGGGATGTTGACTGTCCCCTGACAACCCCCTACGTCACGACTTGAGCATCCCCCCCCCCCCCCCCCCCCATTCTCCTCCGATGCTCAATCGTGCCGTAGCCTTTTTCCATCCCCTACTCTACTTCTGTTACACCTCCCCATGTTAATTAAAGAATTTTCCTTGCAAAGGAAAAATCTTTACTCCTAATCCCCTTACTTTATTCCCTCTTTTTTTTTTCTTACCTCTCACAGTTCCTCTAATCTTCCCCAAACCAACTCCAACTTAAGTAAACATTCTATTCCTGCACTCTTTCCCTTGCTATTTAGTTATCATAGTTATCCACTATACAGTTATATATTCTTGACTCGTTCTTGGCTCCTTATTGTTGTTCCTGTATAAAATATACACATCATAAGAACAGCTCGTAAAATCGTTATCGTACCTTTTGACCTTATAAAATTTCTCACTCTTCCAGAACACAGGATGTACAAAAACAATGTAGTTAGAAAAAGTAAAGAAGCGGTGCGCACCGAGTGAGAAGTATAAAGAATGAATACTCACATGACCACAATTACATACAGTAATGAATATTTAGACACTCACATTTACCTCCCTTGCCAATAAAAAATTTTTTTTATAAAATAAATTTTTTTTTTAAAAATACACCCTATGAAATAGATCTTTGTTCACTATAAAACAATTTTATATAAGTTTTCACAAGCCTTATATCATATTTATATTGCCATCCACAATCTTGTCTATATCTCGCCATCTCATCTTTTACCACGAGCCCATGTTCATATTCTATGAACATTTTTAATAAATAACTCTGGTTTTTCACAGCACCTATATCTTGCCCCCGTACATCCCATATTTATATACTGCCATTTACAGTCTTCCCCTAACCTTATATTAGTGGACCAAGAGAATATTTCTCTATATTATCCCTCAGTAGTTTTTATTAACTCTTTTCTGAACGAAAAGCCTTAAACAAAACTCCATATATTTGAAAATTAAACTTACTTAACTAACTTTATAACTTATTCATTAACCATGTAATTTAATATACAAAACCATTCATGTAATCGAAATAAAATCAACACAAGACGTCATACCCCCAAATTATCTAAAGAAAAAAAAACACATTTTAAAATGACATAACATGCATTTTATCAAATCAGAATAAAACATTCTATTACTACCTATCACTATTGGACACTTTTACGGACCAATAGTTTTTACTCCAAATACTAGGAACACAATAATCCTATTCTAAATCAATTAATCAAACAAGAACAATCATTTTACAAGACCAAATCAAGAAAAAAAACTTATTATATATGAGGCATTGAAACTTAGACTCAATAAAACAATCAAATAATAACCATCATTTTACAGTACCAACTCAAGCAAAAAAACATATTATATATGACTCATGACTCATAAAACTCAGAGTGAATAACACACGATTTTCCAAAAAAAAAACTCTCTTAAAATTACTACGTACAGTGGCCCACCAACATTGGCCTCTCATACGAACATATCTATTTATACCAGAAGTCCTTCCAGTATTTCTATGAGCGATAAAACAAAACACTTCAGTGCCACGTATGTATATCTGTTAACTACAGACTAATTTCTTAACTTAGAAGCCCATCTGTTCTCTCTACACACAAAAAAAATCAATAATCAACATTGACCGTACCATTGATTCTCTCCCCTCATACTTTCTATCTTTTTCTATCTTAACTCCTAACACATCATAACCTCCGGAATATCACTTGTCCATTTGCTATAAAGTACTTCCACCTACTGTACCAATATCTAATTCGTCCAATCTACGAAAAGTCACGAAGTCACCTAAAATCAACCAGCAATTCCATCACAGAGAGGAAAAAAAAATATATATATATATGCCTCTCTCAACGCTACCTCTATATTAGCTATCTCACTGCTTAACTACTCCTCAAGACCACTTATACAAAGTATCCACTGAATCCTTTTCACCGTTTCCTTATTCTTCTTCAAGCACCATTTTCACTTCCAAACCCTGAAACTTATAACTTGCCATCTGCAGTATTCTCTATCCATCTATCTCCTACGTTTCCACCTCTTCAATAACTCCAAGTTTCTTTGAATAAGTGCTAATTCTACATCAATATCCTCTTCTTCGTACAACTTATTAATTTCTTCCATACTACTAATTGATTCTGACTTTTCATCCATTTCTTCTTCTTCGTCTGTATGTCTCTCGTTAGCAGCCGCTAATTTCTTCTGTTCAATATCCCATCTAATTTGTCTATCATCATTTCTTAAGGACCTTTCTAGTAGAGGCATATCATTCACCGCTTGTTGAATAATCTCTAATTCTCCTCTGTCTTTTACTTCTCTATATCTTTGTTTATCTATTCTTCTTTTCGTTGCTTGCCTAGTATTCTTAAATGGAGCACCTATTTCTTCTTCCATACTATCATAACAACTTTCCTTCACATTTTCTTCTTCTATTGTTTTCGGAATCGTCTGTTCTTGAGTATCATCGTAACTTGAGTTGCTAGTAACTGATTTTGTGCTGGTCTTTTCTAAAACTTGGGGTTACTGTAGCTCCTCTAACAACTTGTTCATCTAAATATTCGTGTCCTGAATCATAATTATTATTATAATTATTATTTCTCATCTCATCTTCATCTCTTCTTAAATGTTCTAACGTGTGCCCTTGCCACATGTCCCGTGACCTGGTTCTTGATAGTATACGATACATTACCTAGTTTTTCCAAAACGTAATAACCTGGAATCCAACGAGCATCAAACTTAGAGTTTCTTCTATGCTTCTTGTAATAAACTCTATCACCTACTTTAAACTCCTGTAATTTTGTATTTACATTTTTGTACTTTTTCTGTCTTTCCCTAGCTTTAAATATATTATTCTTTAATCTTACGTGTGCTTTATGCATTTCTTGTATTATGGTCTCTTGAAATTCTTCTCCCATATATTTCCGTCTCGGTTTTAACAGATTATCTATAGGTAGTATTGGTTCTTTCCCGTATATTAAATAGAATGGTGAAAACCCCGTGCTCTCATTTTGATTTGTACGAATAGCGCTAAGGGCAGGTCCTAAGAACAGATCCCAATCTTTTTCATGTTCATCAACAATCTTTGCTACAATGTCGTATAACGTCCGATGTTGACGTTCGTTTCTAGCATTTGAAGAAGGTCTATAATATGAGGTTTTATATGTTTTATATTCAAATCTTTTAATAACTTTTCGAATTTTTTATTCACAAACTCTCTACCATTATCCGTAAGTATACTTTGTGGGCAACTAAATCTTGGTACGAACTCTTGTAAAAAAATATTAATGACTGTATCTGCGCTCTTATCTGGAATTGCGTAAATTTCCGGCCAAAGACTGTAGACGTCTACTATATGAATTAAATACACGTTTCCTGACAATGTTCTAGGGTGTGGACCTGATATATCTAAACTAATCTTTTGCATTGGGAACTGAGGAATATCTGTATCTTGTAAGGGACACTTTATTGTTTTCATATTCCTTAATCTGCATTTCTCACACGTATCTACATATTTGCAAGCAGATTTAAACAAGTTTGGCCAATAATATTTGCTCGTAAGTGCTTTCACCAACTTGTCCCTACCGAGATGTCCATTTTCATTGTGATATGCTTTTAACACTTCATTTTCTAAATGTTTTGGAATATATTTCCTTAGCTGTTCGTTCCTCTCACACATATAGTATAACTGTCCATCGTCCTGTAAAACCAAATAATTCTTTTTATATTTGTTATCCTCCGTTTCTCTTAATTTTTCTTTTATTTGTAAGACTTTTGGATCCAACTCTTGTTCTTCTTTCATATTAAATTGTGCTAATTGTAGGTCTTCTTCTCTATGTTCAGACTCTTGATCCGATGGTAAACTCTCAAATTCTTCCCTATTTATTATGGCAGAATCTAAAATATTTACTTGCCAGTTTCGGTCGTCTATCTCTGGTTCAGCTTCATCTTCTGTATCTCCTGATGACTGTGGGTACGGAATCCTAGATAATAAATCAGCGCATGTGTTAATCCTACCTGGAATGTACTCAATTTTCGTGTTATATCCCTGTAGATTCAATGCCCACGTCTGTATTTTCCTGTTCTGCACTGGAGCTTCTAAAAAAGACTTTAAAGGCATATGGTCAGTTCTAATAACAAAATTTGCGTTATGTAAGTAGTAATTTAGTTTCTGAAGAGCATAATGAATGGCATATGCCTCTTTCTCAATAGTCGTCCATTTGCGTTGAGATTTGCTAAGTTTATGAGATAAAAAGTAAATTGGCCTTTCATTTTTAACCCCTGGTATTCCAGACTCTTTTCCTTCATATGGTTGAACCAAGCATGCTCCTATTGCACTGTCCGAAGCATCTGTGTACAGTATTAACTGTTTGTTTAAGTCTGGATGCGTCAATAGTGGTACCAGTGTTAAGCTGTTTTTTAAATATTCGAACGCTTTTTGACACTCATCATCCCACTTAAACCTAGCGTATTTGCCTGTTAAATTTGTAATAGGTTCTGCTATTTTTGAAAACGCTGGGACAAACCGCCTATAATACGCACAGGTTCCTATAAACGCACGCACTTCCTTAACGTTAGTTGGAGGAGGTAACTCTTTAATAACCTTTATCTTGTCCTGGTCTGGTTTAATACCTTCTCTATTTATAATATACCCCAAATATTTTGTTTCTGTCTTTAAAAACTGGCATTTACTAAGCTTTAATTTCACATCATGCTTTCTTAACCTGTCAAACACTAGTCTAATATGTTTTAAATGATCCTCTACATCTCCTGCTGTAAAAATCAGAATATCGTCTATATAGGCTAGTGCAAACTTTTGCATACCTTCTAAAACTTCATTTATTAAGAGCATATAGTGAGAGGGCGCCGTTCGAACCCCGAATGGCATACGTAAGAATTCGTAAGAACCCATATGAGTACAAAAAGCACTCTTCTTTTGCGCGTCCTTCGACATCGGAATACACCAGAATCCTGACCTTGCGTCCAGCGTCGTGAAATATGTAGAGCCATTAAGCAGCCCCAAAATATCATCAATTACCGGCAGTGGGTACGCTACATTCTTGGTGATTTTGTTCAACGCCCTGTAATCGCAACAAAAGCGACTCGAACCATCAGGTTTGGCCACGATGACGACCGGAGATGACCACTCTGACTTCGACCTTGTTATTATTCCTGCTTTCAACATCTCTTCTATTGCCTTTTCCACGATTTCTCTATTTCTTAATGGAGTTCTATATGGTTTTAAACTTATTGGTGGATGATCTCCCGTATCTATTTCCATTGTAACTGTTTGCGTCTTTCCCAATTCTAAATCATTAATTGCAAATACATCCTGATTTTGCTTTACAAGTTGTTCTAAGACTTCCTTATTTTCTGGCGGAGCTTTTAACTGTGCCAACAACTCTTGTTCCCTTGTCATTTTGTCTAGTGAATGTATTTGAACTGTATTTCTTCTGGATGGATGGATCAATTCATCCATTCTGACGATCCCTCTTTTTCCGCGTCCGCGTCTGTTATTAACCCTTTCAGTAGAAGTTTCTGAATAACTTGTTCCCGACTTTTCTACTCTATCCGTTGCCAATATGTCACTAATGTTATGATCTAGTTTGGCTATCACACATCCTCTGTATAATTTAATTTCTCTACCTGTGTTGTTGATAATCATCACTGGAAAGGTTAAGTGTTTATCCAACGCTATTATTCCATCCGGAACTTCCAAACCAGGCTCATCAATTACTTCCTCTTGTAACTCAGTGACTCTGACTGTGTCTCCTTCCACATAATATGGGTTTCTCTTCAGCTTTGCTTGTATCAAATTAACCGACTGTGGTTTTAACGTCGTTGACATTTTAACTCTAACTAGTGCTGATATATGCATGTCTTCTTCCATATCTATATAGACGTCCCTGAATTTTAATTTATGTAAATCAAAAAAAAAGTCTTACTCCATTTTTTATTAAAAAATCTCTACCTATCAACATGTTTCTATTTAAATCCTTCACTACATGAAAAAGATGTCTTATGTTGATCCCTCCTAACTTAAAATTTATCATTGTTTGTCCAATTACTTGTAAATTCTGTCCAGTAACAGAGTGTAAATTATTATGACTCTTAAATACTCTACAATTTCTCACTATTTTGTATAGAAAACTTTCTTTTACTACACTAACCTGAGCTCCCGAATCAATTAACGTACGAATTCTATACTTTCCTATTTCTATTATGCAAGAGCTATAATCTGTTTTGTTTCCTATAAATTGCTTGACTTCACCTACTTGTGAGCATTCTCTATTCGTCCCCCTATGTCTGTTATTAACATACTCTTTAAACCTTGGGACCTTATTATTCACCCTCCTATCATTGGTCCTTTCTAATAGGTAGGGCGCCGGTTTTCCTGCGTTGTTCTTGTACCTGTAAAATTCCTGTGTCTATCTTCAACATTCCTACTCAACCTGTTATTGTCATTTCTACTTTGTATGTTTGACTGGACACGCCTATTTCCACAAAAACGATACCCATGTCCTCGTTGACCACAAACCCAACAGACAATATTTGTGTTATTGGTGTTGCCTACTGTCTCCCTTGTAGGGTATCTCATATTTCTTCTTTCATCATAATCATTTCTACTTCTACCTTGCAACGTCTGTATACCTCCTCTCCTATTCCATCCGAACCTTGTTTGTCCTATTTCCATAGGCTCCTCAACTCTGTCTTCTCGACTAGTTCCTATTTCTCGTCCTGTTCTCAATCTAAATCTACGTCTCAAATTTTCTTCTTGTACCGCGATATCTACCGCTTGTGATAACCTCTCAGGGTTTTCCCTCATCAACTTAAATTTCAAACCATCGGATCTTATGCCATCTACAAAAATGCCGACTAACATCCTCTCCACCTCTTCTCCTCGTACATTCTGTCCTAAGAATGCCTCTTCAGCCAGGTTAATCAACCTATCGCTGAACAATTGTACCGTCTCTCCGTTATTTTGTTTAGCCTGTCTCAACACTGAAAATGCATGTTGTGGATCCGTTATTTCTGCATATTTCCTTGCTAGATCTTCCTTGAACTGTTCCCATGTCTCATCCACCCTAGCCTCTAACTTTCTTCTTATATGATCCGAAACCGGTTCCGTTGCCGTCTGATAAGCCAGTCTCATTCTCTCTTCATCTGTTGCTGAGACTAAATACGCATATTTTTTTATGGAAGTGACCCATTTCTTAAAGTCTCTGGCCTGTCCACTAAACTTCACAATTTCTGTTGCCATTCCCTGTTGTTTTATTATCGTATTAAGTCTACCTACCGCTGTTCCTACCCCCGTCAAAACTTGTGCTAAGGTGTCTTGTTCCGCCATGCTGAAATATTCTTAAACAGAGCAAGCAAACAACTTCACAATTGTAATTTCCTAATTTAAGAAACACAAATCACTTATTTCATAAGAACAGTTCAATCAGTTACCAGGTTTATAAATTACCCTACTTCTGTTTCTCGATCCAAGCACGACGTATTTTCCTAGGCTCGCCGTCAGATCACACTCAACGCTGTAGTAGTTGAAACCAATCGCGTCCCTCAGGTAGTTCGTTCGTTCTTCTCAGGTAGTCTCTCTTCTTGGGATGCTCAGTACCGTGCTTCAACCCTTGGTTGGGTCCCTTCTGAGATGGAGTACATCATCGACGTCTTGAGATAGTCTGACACATAACAGCGAGCGGCTCTCGATTGCAGTAGAGCCCCGAGATAGTCTGACTCGTCAACGAAACATTGGGCAATCCTTATTTATTTGCTGTCTCGATTGTCTTTTACCAACGTTCTTTTTTCTATTTGTTAGCGTTCCGAACGAAACCTATTAACATTGAGGCTGAACTTGATTGTCTTATTGAAAAGTTCTTTCTCACCTGACTCAACGATCAGACAACTGGACTTCTGGATTGCCCTTTAGCCAAACTTCTGCTTGCTCAAGACATGATCAAACCGAGCCGACTTTCAGCACACTCCTCGTTCGAGATATTGATTTACTGACTTGAACTTGACACGTTCGGCAAAGTAATGAACCAGAGGAGTCGTTATGATGGTGTTTGCAGGCGCTGCCACCCGTTATGGTAAGTTGGGTTGGTTTTCAGTCTTCTCTTGACGCCAATTTATTTGTTATCTCAAGTCTTGAAAAAGACTTACAGACAACCGCCCCTGGCCGGGCTTTTGGTCGCTGTATTCACAGATAACTTATACTTATTGGCCATCTTTCCCACTGCGCCTTGTTACGTTCAATGCTTGTTCAAAAGCGCGCCGAAATTGTTTTTTGGCGATTTAGACAAACGGAGCAAGGATCATCTTCTTAGTTTTTGGCCTCCGCGATGTTATATAGTATACGGCCTGACTTCGCGTTGTTTCTCTGTAGACCGGATTATACCAGGCTCGAATCCTCGGTCGTAGGCTCCAAAATTAGTCCTGTACCAGAGTACAGAACCAACAAAGACTGGGTTTTTATACAAAGACTGTTTATTTTCTTCACGATGACAACATGGCTTCTTTCCAGTTCTCAGGCGGGATGTTGACTGTCCCCTGACAACCCCCTACGTCACGACTTGAGCATCCCCCCCCCCATTCTCCTCCGATGCTCAATCGTGCCGTAGCCTTTTTCCATCCCCTACTCTACTTCTGTTACATATACACTCTTAGTCAATCATGCATGCCAATCGATATATAGTACGCATGACAACGATTCCTACACTGTCGTTACAAATTGTGTGATAACACGTAATCATGTTTCTACACATGGTAGCTATGCTTGGCTTAGCTCTTTCAGTTCCAAGGTCACAGCAGCTGCTCAGTGGGATAAATAACAATAATTAAATCACAAGTGTAGTACTTTCCCTGGAGCTAGTAGGCACAAATTGTGAAAAACAAATACATTGCCATGTACACACGATAAACTCTGACTAAATGTAAGAACGTACAATCGCACGTCAATTAGTGCTTGCGAAACCTATGACTAAAATGACATGACAATCACCAATGTGGAGCTCATAGAGAGCTGCGACTATATAAATACCAGTGAATTAAGAGGTAAAGCAATATGTGCTGGCTAGGACATACATTGAAGAAGCCTGAGGATATTATTACTAGAAAAGCCTGAATCTGGAATCCAAAAGGCAAAAGAAATAGAGGAAGACATAAAATGCATGGCAGTTTGAAATAAATCACACACCGTGTGCTGATTGGCTATAAAATTATGGATATAGCACCATATTTCTTATAGGCTTGATGGTGTGGAAATCGACCCATCTATTTTTAAATGCATGAGTTGGATTTTAATGACTTTGTTTAATTTATGTTTGGTTGAATCTATCTAACAGGATGAGTCAGTTTCAAAGCACATTAAAGAGGCCACTCGAAAGAAGAATATACATAAAGAGCTTCACCCTCACTCAACCAACTTTAAACATTCTCATAATTTGTCTGAAATCATAAATAAGGTTCGACAAGACACTGAGAAGAGGTCGCTCACAAACAGGTGTCATTTAATGTGCAGTCGGCGAGCATTATATCTTGAATGTGCTAAAGATGTCGATGATAAATCTCCAGCAAAAACGCTGACAAGTGTAGAAAGAATAGAAAGTGAACCTGCCTTATCTTCTTTCATTTGTTCAAATGACATTGTTAGCGACAGTTGTAAAGAATTATCACCACAGAAAGCAAGCGTACAACAGAACAGTGTTACAACAACAGTAGAACAAGATTCTAATCTCTATTGCACGCACAGTAACCTCAGTGAGTTACACCAGGAAGAAGATGAAGACATGGAAGAAGATGAATACCAGGAAACCGTGTTCACCGAGGACACCCTATGCAGCGGGCTTGTTTATGATGAACAGGAAGAAGATGAAGACCAACAAGAAGATGAAGACCAGGAAGCAGTGTTCATCGAGGACACTCTATGCAGCGTACTTGTTTATGATGAACAGGAAGAAGATGAAGTCCAGGAAGAAGATGAAGTCCAGGAAGAAGATTATGAACAGGAAGAAGATGAAGACCAGGAAGAAGATGAAGTCCAGGAAGAAGATGAAGTCCAGGAAGAAGATGAAGACCAGGAAGAAGATGAAGACCAGGAAGAAGATGAAGACCAGGAAGAAGATGAAGACCAGGAAGAAGATGAAGAACAGGAAGAAGATGAAGACCAGGAAGAAGATGAAGACCAGGAAGAAGATGAAGACCAGGAAGAAGATGAAGAACAGGAAGAAGATGAAGACCAGGAAGAAGATGAAGACCAGGAAGAAGATGAAGAACAGGAAGAAGATGAATACCAGGAAGAAGATGAATACCAGGAAGGAGTGTCCATCAAGGTCATCCTATGCACTGTATTATGAACATGGTATGTTACAAAGAGATGGGGATGACAGCGATTACGAAGATAACTGGATGAATATTTATCCAGGTCCTTGGTATTATTAGCTTGTCAAAAATGCAGATGAAGATTATGACAATGCAGAAGGTGAGTAAAAGTTACTAGCACAGCAGTGATTTTTTTTTCGGGGGGGGGGGGGAGTACATGACTGTCTGTCTTTGTGACATTTGCATTGTACCATCAAAATGACTTTTCAGAATACGGCTTGATTATCAGTACCCTTCCCAGACGAAAATTTTAGAAAAACTGCATTTGCCTTTCTCAGAGGGGTGTAGACTCAAATTCCCATAATGTTTGTTTTACCTCACCTTAACGGGAATTTTCTTCTTGTATTATTGCAAGGGAAACACCGCCCCAGAATTTACTAATTGGGTAAACAGATGACGTCTGAATGGAATGTGCAGACGCACCTAAACTAAATAGGTTGTAAGACCAACAACAGGAGGAAGGAATTATAAACAACATGACGATCAAGGTAGAGTTTAGGGCAGGGAGAATTTTTTTTTTTGGGGTGCCCCAAAGAGTTTAGGTGGAAATGTATGTCTGGAATTATAAAATAGATAATTAACTCGGCAGGAGAGAATATTTTAATTTGGGATAAGTTAGATACAAAATTCTGATTTTGTGTCAGTTGAAAAATGAAAGCCTGAGTGCAAGTTGTGATTTCAGTTGGATTAACCACAGGGAAATTCTGGACCCCTGATTCCTTGGATACAGGGTGAGTGAACACTTGAAGTAACACCCCTTGTATTAGTTATAACTATCTTGAAGAGGATTCGAACCTTCAGTAATTCTCTCTATATGTTAGAATAGGGGTTGGTGATTTAGTCTCACTAAATGAGGTACTCTGAAGATATATATTGGCTTATAAGATATCTAGTGGTTACCTCCCTTAGCTTAGTCTATATTCAACGAGATACAATTCTCATTAAGACGAAATATCCTACTTCAGTGTCTTCTTTGCTTATTCTACAATTAATTAGATCTACCAAGATATGTTTCTTCACTATTACTTATAATCTCCTTTTATATATTACAGTGCACAAGATCTTCTATAATTATACTAATTATGCGTAAAATGAGCATGTTGTGATTTTATGTGATTTTTATGATTTTTTCCCCTTTAAATATAAGAATGATTGACACACTGAGTGCGTGAATAGGATGGGACATGTCTTGTCGGACACGTGATGTTGGCTACACGCATCCTATGTCTATGTGTGGATATGCATCACGTAAAATCATTCATTCGAACGACAACACACAACATAAAAGGGTCTGGCTAACCTACACCTGTAAAGTAAAACAGTCCCACAATTTGCTTATGAGGGCGAGTACATGTTTGACGTTCTTGTTATTTTAATCAGGTGGTAATTAATATGTGTCTAACCGGGGTACATCAGTATAATGAATGTTGAAGTTATCAGTGAATGTGGGAAATATCCCGACCTTCCTACTGCAGTGATAAGTGAGGACTATTCATCCGCCATTGATCACTCAGAACTCAACTGGGCCACCCATACCTCATTGACATAATCTGAGTATAAACCAACTAACATGAACTCTCCAATCGTCAACAATAGCTGTCCAATGAATAGGATATTCCCTATAACATGAACTAATGACACACTGTGATATCATCTATTCTGTTAAGCCAAGGACGGGGCCCAGCAGTGGATTCTTTTAGATGATTGACATTAACTACAATCGGTGTCTAAAAATCAATAGTGTTAATTATTATGTTTATGTAGGGATGCCCATTGTTCATATCACCTCTATCATCCAATATAATCTTTTAATTTTTACAAGAGGAAGTTGGTGAATTTTTTTGGCATAGATATGTGTTTGTAATTGTGTTAAGTAACAAAGTGATAGCATTACATCACTTAACATCAGATCGGGAGAGCTGTGTGGCAGGGATACTACTCGTCTTCTGCTTACAAGAGTGAGCATTCTCCTCTCTGAGGGCAGTGCTTTTCATGTGCTTTCTTGGCCTTCTACTAGAAAACCTTACCCAATACCTTAGTGGAATCTTACCAGATGTGTCTAATCCAGTACTATGGAGTCTAAAGAGCCATTTCTGGTTTCCAATTAGTAGTCGGCAACAACGATTTGGGGATATCTATTTCCCATCTCAAAGTAGCATACCACAGTCTTTAACACTTCATTTCAAACAAACAAATAAATAAAGTACCTGATATTTCACTTCCATTTAAGGCATGTTGGGATACACTGCTAAAAGAAAGTTGCTAGGAGTCTGGATTGTCAACTTCCTTTCGACCATGAAAATCTCCAGAATATAGAATGTTAGAACTATGTATGAATTGACAAAGACATTACAGATGGTAGAAGAAGTGAAATAGAAGATGAACATTTTGGGGCTCTTCTTCTTCTTCTGCGCTCATCCGGAGTTATTTTTCGGACGTGATTGCGTTGTGCCTGTTTACAGCAGAGCTGCGTTCTTGCGCCTTTAGGCCGACACATCCGACTTCTGCGGGCATTTGTTGACCGGGTTAACTTTCCCGGATTTTGGGGTTGTATAACAATGATTGCCAGGAAGATACTAATGAAACTTGAACATTATATACACTATAAGAAAGAGACAAACAGCATTTGTTGGTCATGTCATGGGAAGAGAAGCATTGGAGAATATCGTGACAACTGGAAAGATAAGTGGGAAAACAGAGACAGACCAAGAGAAATGTTGCTTAATGAACTGAGATGGTGACATCGAGCAGAGTTGATACAGAGCACCAGGGGCCGAGATGTGTGGAAAGACATGAATACCTATGTCAGCTGGCAGGGCACACGATGATGATGATGCTGACTAGGAAGTCATTGTTCAGTAACACACAGGGCAAATAAAATAAGAGGAGACAGAGATGAATAATATGAAGAGGGTATAGATGGAACTGCAAAAGAAGGTAGCAAAATGTAGGATGGCTTGGCATGCATTGGTTGAGAATCTATGCTCCAGTGGGAGATGCAGGGCATTTCTTTAAAATTGTTGGTTAAAAGGAGTTGGTTAATGCCATATGTTTAGTTTAGTCGACGGATCAACATCACGGCACACGGGTACAACCCATAAGTGCTCCGTTCTCCTCCTAACTCAAACCGGAGTCTGAAGAAACTCAGCCCTGTGCCCGAACTCCGTTGCACCGGCGAGGATCCTGAAATACTTTGGGTAGATTTTTAACTCGAAATTTTGCCCGGGCAGTTCCGTTAGGCTACTCTTTTTCGATTTCCAACTGCCAAGGGATGTTTTACGTGCGCAACAATACACACGGGCGTCCGATCTCACTACCCAGAGACCAGGGGCAATTTTATTACTAGAAGTCCACATGAAATAAATCCTGGTCCTCACTTCGGCATGAACCCGGGACCTCCAGAACTCGAGGCGGACACCACACCTCGAGACCACGCAGCCCCCTTTTGTTTGTTGTCAAATGTACTTACATTTGATTGATTAGATGACAAAAGTCTTGTAATTTCAGGTTTGCTAACTTTTTTTACCATTATTTCTTTCAGGTGCTGACTCTGATGATGGTGAAGATGAATGTGAAGATGATGATGGAGAGTTACGAATCAAGTGATGAATAGATGGATGTTTTGAATCCAGTCAAGTGATGAATATATGGATGTTTGTAATCCAGTCAAGTGATGAATAGATGGGAGTTTGGAATCCATTAAGTGAGACATGTGAAGTAATGAATAAATGAGTTTGAAATTCAGTCAAGTGATGAATAGATGAAAGTTTAGAATTCAGTCAAGTGATGAAAAGATGGGAGTATGGAATTCAGTCAAGTGATGAGAGTTTTAAATCTATTGAAATGGTGAATAGAAGCGAGTTGATTAGAATGAAGTGATAAAAATGTGCTTGTATTATTTTGTTGTTTGCATTTTTAAATATGTAATCAGATAAAGCTGATGTGCTTCCTTTGTCCAACTTTCTTATCTGGTTGTTTGTTTTGATCTTTGAACATCTGTATGTATGGTTAAATAAAAATAGTGTAACATAATATTGTCATGGGATCCACGGTTTTATTCTGTCATTGATGCTTTCAGCAGGCATTACAAGTAAATGAGAGTGAATAAATTCAGGACAGAGGAGATAAAGAAGAAAAGGAAAACAACCAAGGCACATTTACAATCTGTTATCTATTGCAGCAATCAGCATTCCTACATGGCATCTTCTGCTGAAAATAGAGCCGTCACAAATCTATGCCATTATCTAGGAGGCTGGTGGCATAGTGATTAGTACAAATGCTTACAATCTGAGCAGTCTTAGTTCTTTCCCTGGTAAAGGAGAATTGTTCAGACCACATGCACCTTCAGATAAAAGCCTTGTAAAATTTGTGCTTGGAGTTTTGCTGAGGATGATGCAACCGTTTAGGAGAGAAGGGAGCTGGTCAGGTTATCTCACCTCATAATGCTGCGACCTAGTGTTTGAGGAGACCCATAGCTTCACACATTAAAGGTAGTAGCCAGTCTAAGCAGTAGGAAGGAGACTGAAGCAGAAGAATAGTCAACCAATACAGAACTGGTGTTGTCAGCCTCTATACACTGAGGGAGAAATTGAGGAGTGGTTCTGAGCACTTATGGGCTTACGTGCTGAGAGAATGATCTTTTAACTAACCAATCAGTTTGTATGTAAAGTGGCTGCATGGACAGGTGCTATTAGATCCATCTTCTATCCTATGGGTGTTGAAGTATATAATGTCACCAAAGCTAGCAGGCTGAAATTTATTGTTTCCTCTACATCCATCTTTACATTTTATAGATCCAGGTCATGTTTGGTGGCGTCAAAGATTGAACATTTTTCTGCTTTTGATTGAAGAAATGTCTGGGCTGTGCCATTCTCATATTTATATGTCCTTATATATTTAAATATATGATGTTTTATTGTCTTTTCAAAACACTGTCTTTTTAAACTATAAGAGTTTCAGTTTAACTTTTAGATGCTTGATGAGATGGCATTAGTTTACCAGTTTTGTACAATTTTTTATCTTTTTATATTTATGCAATTTTGTGAATAAATTACATTGTATAGGCTTCGATACTTAGCATTTTTCTCAATGGAATGTTTACTGCCAGATGTAACTATAAATTGAAATAACATTTTAAAAATAATGGTTCCAAAGCAGTTTCCTATCATAGGTTGAGGAAGTGACCTAATTAATGTGAAATTGCTGCCACGTAATGAGCATTTAATCAACATACTCATTGGAGATCTTGCTTAATATTGTGTTGAACACATATCTAGGCAAACCTTATGGCCTAGAGAAACAACAGTGGAACTTTATAGGCCACTTATGGTGAACTAAATAAGACAATGAAGATTATGCAAGAGACAGCATTGCAGATATAGACAATGAATTTCAAGCAAATGAAAGAACACAGAGTCATTCTTCTTCTGGTGGACAAGCTACTGATTTGAAAAAAGGGAGGGCAATGAGGAAAGATAAGTCTCCGCATCTCATAAAGTTGTGCCCTAGTATAATTGAAGCTGCTAACCCGTAGCAATTTATTGCCTTGTGATTGATTACTTTAAATATCATTAAAATCATTTTTAAAACTTCATACAAAACTATGCTTATGTGATTATTTTCTTTAACAGTATGGATTTCAGAATACAATTTAGATACACTGCAAAAATAAAGAAATTGTACAGCTTTATAATGTATCAGGAATTAATCAAAATCTGCTTAATGAAAGGTTGTGTCTGGTCTGTTCTGTATGGATGCAAATTCTTGCCAATGAATTATCATCATGTGCCATGTCAATTAGCAGGAGCGGTCATGGTTTGCCATCTCACATGATACCAGAGTTATAACTATAAGATCTCTGGCTTTTCCCAGTTATGTCATGTGACTGAGCCATCCAGCTATTTATCTGTCTGCCTTCCCCTTGCTCTTTTCACCTCAAGTTTACTAGTTCTCGCAGTTTTCAAGTTGAGTTGAGTCAAGAACCGACATCATTGCACTTGAGGCATTCCCATAAGTGCTTAGTCATCTTCAACAGTCAGCTTAGAGTTCCAATACTAATGGTGACCATTACAATCTGATTATGTGTCCATCTTGCTTTATCTCCGAGTGACCACTGCCTACGAGATCCTCTGACCACCACCACCAACTGCAGCATTATCTCTAGACCATGATAGTCAATCTGTTCTTCTGCATTGTTAACATGCTCCCAAACATGCCCCAAATATGTTGACTGTCAACATCTAATTTTGCAAATAATTTTACAGTTTTTATGTGCTTCTTGAAGGACTCTAATCCATTTTTCAGACTGTCCATAGTTTTCTTTGCTTCTTTTCCCCCCCTCAGAAACCAGATTTTCACTGCCACTAGGTGTTTCTCAGCTTGTCTGCTTCTTGTCCAGATTCCAATTGTATACAAGAGTCTAGGTTTTAATCTGTATGGAACTTCAACACTGTTTTTCTCACAATTTATAGCCTTTTATTGGTATGATTTTGATCTCGCAAAAGGTTATTTTTGCTATGGCTGTTCATGTTCTAATATCTGCAAGGCATCTTCTGTCACATGTTATGACAGTTACAAGATTATTATACTGATTCACCTGTTTAAGAATTTTCCCTTTTACCTCGTTACTACATGAGTACTGAAATGATTAAGAAACTGAAGGTAGTAGAGATGTTTATGAAAAGATTAATATCTTGGCCAGAGAAGAGAACAGATGCTGAGGTCATGAACGCTGTCACTAGATCACTCATCAAAACCTTTAGGAAAAGATAAATGAAATGTATATGATCTATCAGCAGACATGTTGGAATACAGACATTTGCCTTTTGTGGGGAAAATACTAGGCAAGGGAAGACAAAGAAACATGTACTGAATGTTTAAACATCTGGGCAACAAAAAAATAATATAACCAGCACTAGCTTAATTACAATAATCAGAGAGAAGTGGAGAATTTTAATCATCAATTTCTGCTCCAGACCAGATGCCAGTAGAATTATTGCCAGCAAGTGAAGTATAATTGCTGGACATATTCTGACAAGGTGAAGTAAGATTCTGAAGATATGCTGAATAATTGCATGTACCAGATCAGCCAGCTCTGTGGTGAATGGGTTATGAACGCAATTCGTTTAATTTAGTCGTTGGATCAACATCATGGCACACGGTTTAACCCATAAGTGCTCCGTTTTCCTCTTAACTCAAACCTGAGTCTGGAGAAACTCAGCTCAATGCACAAACTCTGTTGCATCAGCGAGGATCCTGAAATACTTTGGGAAGATTTTTAACTCAAAATTTTGCCCGGGCAGCGCCATTAGGCTACTCTTTTTCGATTTCCAACTGCAAAGGGATTTTTTACGTGTGCAACAATACACACGGGCGTCCAATCTCACAACCCAAAGACCAGGGGAAATTTTATTACTGGAAGTCCAGGCCAAAAAATCCACGCAATTTGTAATCCTGCATACCGTGTCAAAACAGCTGAAAGCAATTTGGAAGCAGACCGCCTTGCGTTGGTTTCCATACAGTGATATTAGTGCTGGCCATTCAGAAAGCAATGACAAACTACAAACTACTGAATATAAACTCGCCAAGAAATCACAAACAGCCAAAAAATGTTGGGGTTGATTGCAGTATCCTGGAAAGGATATGCAACTAACTTTTTATTTTTAACTAGATCAGATGGATAAGAATAAGAAAATTCCTCATCGTCATCAAGTTTCTCAACAATTGTGTTGTAGCTTCCCAATCAAGTTTCACGAATGTTGTCTGTCTAGTGTGGCATCAAAATATGGGTAGCATAGAGGACATCAGACTGCATCATCCTGGTGACAGGCCTGATGGGATGGAGATGTCTTGCAGCTGAACTTCATTCATTATCTGTCTCTTCTGTCCTTTATTTGCCACTGGCCCTCAATGAACTCACTCCAGGCCATCCCATCTTTGGCAGCTGCGACTATGCCCTAACCATAGTATTCACCTATATCTCTAAATCTCTTCTCAGTGGATTTTATGACACCCTCTGTTTTGTTTGCCCTCTATCTGATCTAATAAAGTCTATTTTTCATGTGTAATGATGTTGCAGGCCTGTCACAATGAATACATAAATGTAGCAATGTTTATAGAATTATCCATATATTTTCCTCCTCTTTGAGGGGGCTGAGTGGTCTCAAAGCATGGCTCAAGCCTCGGTGAGGGTCAGGATTTTTTCACGTGAACTTCTAGTAACACAATTTCCCCTGGTCTCTGGGTAGTGAGATCGGACACCCATGTGTATTTTTGTGCACGTAAAAAATTCCTTGGCATTTGGAAATCGAACAAGAGTAGCCTAATGGCGCTGCCCGGGCAAAATTTTGTGTTAAAAATCTACCTAAAGTATTTCAGGATCCTCGCTGGTGCTACGGAGTTCATACACTGAGCTGAGATTCTCTGGACTCAGGCTTGAGTTAGGAGTATAATGAAGCACTTATGGGTTACACCCATGTGCTGTGATGTTGATCCGTCAACTAAACTCTCCTCCTCTTCTTTCATTTGCTTGAAATTTATTGTCTAAATCTGCAATGTTGTCTCTTATTTAAACTCCACTGTCTATTTAGTTCAACAGTGATCCATAGAGTGCATCATCCACTGTCTCTCTAGGCCAGAAGGTTTGCCTAGATATGGTGTATTTAGGGCAGTCTTGGAGTATGTGATATGTTGTCTGCGGCGCCAATCCACATGTGTACATGACTGATATACCAATCTTGAATTTTGTATACATGTGGCTGCGTAATCAACTGAGTCCTGTTCTGAGTTGCAGAACATTCTACTCTACCAAGAAAGAAAATCTGAAGTATATTTGAACAAATTCACAGCATGACATCTCTTTATGTATGTAATTAAACAGCCACTGCTTACAATTTTGTTTTTTGTTTTTGTTTGCTTGTTTTTTTTGCGCTGGCTCGCTCACCTTGAACTCAAGCGTAGTCCATTAGTAGTGCTGGACTGAATTTTGCATGTGGATTAGCTTTCCCTATTAATAGTGTCCCTCGCCATCAGGCGAACCCACTCCGACTTCAGAGATACTCATAATTTACGTCCCCAAGTCAAGGGCTATAGGTCAACATTTTAATCCAACTGTCCGGTGAAGGGGTTGAACCCTTTACCTTGGCATCAGCACACTAAATGTTTAAGAATATACTGCTTACAAATGAAATGAGGAAAATTGCTGTCTGAATGAAATATATAGGATAATGAGAGAATTTGTTTTTGTTTTCTCATATAGAGCAGTGCAGTCTATGCTAAAGAAAAAAACATTGTGCCATGCCCGACCTTTTCCACCAGTGTTGAATAGACATTTCTCTAAAAAACAACAACCAAAGTAGTGATAATTTTGCAGCTGAAATTGTATTTTCTATTTAATATACTATAAAAATGTCTTGTACCAGGAAACTGCTGTGTGAATGAGAAGTATTAGGGCTATCACATTTCTGGAGGAATAGATGGCCAGTCGTTCTCTCACATAGCCAATAATGAGAGCTGGCACAGAATCCTTGTCCAACCGCTCTCCCGCCACTGTTAGCATAACAACCTAGCTGCTAATGAACGCACCCGTTTAATATATACAATAGATAATTCATAAACAGAGCAATAATACTGGAAGTGTGAACAAAAAACACTGGCAACTGAAACACAGGCTCATAGATATCACAATTATCACCAAGTGTAAATGCAGGTGAATTCTATACAGACAATACTACAAATGAACCGACTACAAACAGAATACTACAAACGAACCAACTACAAACACACATACTACAAATGAATCACCTACACACAGACATCCTACAAATGAACAACTACATGCATATTACGAACAAACTGACTACAAACAGACATACTATAAACGAACCAACCACAAACAAAACTACAAAAAGACCTACAAACGGAATGTATTTATCATTCTGTAATGAGCCATTTAGGTCGCCTCGGACTAAAAATTAACATATTACAAAGATATACTACAAAAGGAATGTATTGATCATTCTGTAATGGGTCACTGTGGCCACAGGGTCAGGTCCCATTCTGACCACGACACTAGAGAAACTCTTTACAGTGAGGTCTATCCACAGACTGTGTCCGTAATCTGGCTAATATTCCAAGGGTCACCATGCCTCTCTGCTGATGTGAAGTCCTGTACTGAACCCGCACTCATCACTGGTTTCTTAGCCTGAAGAGGGAAAGGGAAGCTCAGCAAATAGTCCCCCATAGACATGGTACTGTGTGGAAGAAAGTCTCTGCATCAATTCCACTCTAGCAGATTCAGATGTCTTTTTGAAACATAGATGACCTGAATATCATGCATCCGACTTAAGAGCTCCCAGTCTTCCAAAGGATCCATAACCAATCATCACTCCATGAAATATAAAGTTAACCTGATGACAGATTCTTTTGTGGTGGTGTGAAGTGATACGTTTTCATATATACTAGGTATAGTTGTAGACACTTTTACTAAAAGGGTTAAAAGGCAAAGGGTGTCAGGCACCAAACAGACTAAACAATCCTTATGGTAAATAATCTTAAGGCTAAACTAAAAAAGTCACATTTTACTACAGGAGAAGACTCCAATTAGGAATGTCACATTTCACTACAGGAGAAGACTACAACTAGAAATGTCACATTTTACTACAGAAGAAACTATTAGTGTTAAAATCTATTCTACAGCCATTTCACTAATCCACGATTTTCAAGTAATGTTTTGGCGTTGGGGAAAACTAAGCTTGTGTTTCAAGGCCTGATGTGTTGCTTTTAGTGAGTTCCCTTGAGGCTGTCTATCCATCATTTGTTTGTTCTCCTTCTGGTTGTATGAATGTCGGCAGCTTAATAACGGTAAAAAAATATTAAAGACTCCACTTTTTTTACACTTCTTGATGTGTATTGGGTGTATGATGCTACTACACAAAAGTTGCATATCCTTTACAGTACGCCATAGACAACTCCAGCATTGTTTAGGTGTTTGTGATTTCTTGGTTCAGTTGTTTGCCATTTCTCTATGAATGACCGGCACTTATACCAGTGAATGACAACCAGCACTGTATGACAATCGCCCACAACTGTGTGGTCTAACGCGGTATACATTTGTAACCCCACAGCCACAATATGATGCCAGCCCCCATACATTTACAGGCCAATTATCTCTCGAGCGTTGATATGACCAGTATCATGATGGCGGCCTTTACTCACCAAGATATTATCTGGTACCCTGCAGGTCCACATGGCCGAATGGATGAGAACGCGTGTTCTTAAACATCTGGTGTGTTGATCCGAGGTAAGCGGTTCAACTCCTACACCGGTCAGCTGGACTAAAATTTTGACCTGTCGTCCTTTACTTGGGGACGTTAATTACAAGTACTTCTGAAGTCGGAGTGGGTTCGCCTGATGGCAAAGGTTAGCTGTTAATAGGGAAAGTTAACCCACACGCAAAATTCAGTCCATAACTACTATAGTGTATATGGACTACACTTGAGTTCAAAGCGAGCGAGCGCAAAGAAAAAAAAAATCTGGTACCCATTTTAAGCAGGGTCGACCTGGCAGCCGAGGTCAATTTTTAACTGTTATATACTGCCTATAGTACCTTGCAGTGTAGGGCACGGGGGTCCTGAGCCTGAAGAGTTAAGGCTACATGGCTAGTGCAGTCGCCGTGACCTGTGCAGGTTAGGATTGTATTTTTGCACCTGATAGAAAAAAAAATCCACACCTTATCGAGGATTTGAACCCGGGTCTCTCGAAGGAGAACCAAGCGTTCTTGTCAATTTTACCTTTAATGTGAATTTTCACCCTTGACCACTGGGTCAGCTGGCAAGCTTCATAAGCAATATCATTTACCATACTGCAATATGTTAGCTTGGTGTGGAAACTATAATAGGCAAGAGAGGCAAAGAAAGACAGAAAAATGTATGTGGACAACTTAAACAGATGGGACACAAATAATATTACAAGCAGCAACTTTATCTATATCAGATGACAGGTGATTGTAGAGTCACGATCGCACATGTCTACTCCAGATGAGGTTAGGGAACTGAAGAAGAAGATGAAGAATGTAAGAAACATGAACAGCACATAGCTCACTTCACTAACAGATTACCCAAAAGCAATGCAATACACTACAACAGTAATAATATTTTCATAATCGGCAGTCCTAGAGAGGCAATGTATGATGAAGAAATATACAATATGAAATTCATCTACGTAGAGGATACAAGAAGTCAGATAAAATAGCACAAGTATAGGTTATTGTACAAAATGTCAATGCACACAAAAACATAAATCATCATCATCATGTGCCCTGTCCATTGGCGGAGGTGTTCATACATCTCCACCTCCCCCGATGTGTGTCCACCTTGACGTGGTGGGGGAGCTTGTGTGTCCCATCGACCCCATTTGCTTGCTGATGGATGAAAAACTACATATCGGACAGCTTATGGGATAGGGACCAGACTAAGAGAGACACAACCTGCTGCTCTGCAGGTGAGACTGAGGATAGCAGTCTAAAATTTAAATCAGGCGCACGAAGGCAGAAGTTCTTGGTCCGGACAAAACACTAAAGGCTCCATGTCGAGGGCTGTGGCTGAACGCCTCTAAGCCACAAACCCTCGGACCGGAGAGCCGGGCCGATAGCCACCTTTCAAAAAATAAAGGCGTGATACTGAGCAAGCTACATGCTCAGGTCTGATAGAAGTTCGAAGGCTCTCAGCTGGGGGATATGAGAGATTCCCAGATGAGAGGGCCAGGCCATTTCTCGTTCACGTTGCACGAAGGTAAGGTGCTGAGCCGGCAGCACAAGTAGCCTACCTCGTGAGCGAATTCAAAAAGTCAAAAAAGTGCCCCAGTCAAAGAAAACGGCTGCGAAAACTGTATCTAACTCATAGAGAGTGTAGACAAAAGTGGAAGAACGTCCCAATGACGCAAAATGGAACGCACGGCGAGCGAACCTATTGCGTGGTCCGAAGTCAAAAGCAAAAGCTTACCGAGTTGGTGTCGCTTGCAGTCTGACCGTCCCTGGTGTGTGCTAGAGCGATCAGTGGCAAACGAGTTGTCTAACACATGGAAGTGAGGAACTAAAGCAGCCATGAGCAGGACGTGGCAACTCCTCGGGTGAGCCCAGTCACAGAGCAATATGTGCCGGCTCTGCAATTATGGAAGCCTCCTTGGATAGCGAGGGAATGCTCATGGTCTGCCCCTGCCTTCCCTTGAGGGCCGACCACGATGTCGTTCATCGTTCTATCTTGACCAGCTGAGATGTTAGCGACATCACAACAGTCAAACGTGCCTCGAAACCAGAGGAAGGCTAACCTCATTAAAAAATGCCCGCTGAAGTCGGAAGTGTCGTCCTACGGGTGGCAAACTAAAAATTGACACTACGCAATTACGTCCGAGTGAAATGTCTCGTCCGAATGTCTCCCGTGCTAGGAACAGCTCTGACTACCTAGTTTCCGAATGCCGCTCTTGTTCGGAACAGCTCTGACTGGGTAGTTTTCCGAATGTCTGTTGTGCCTGGAAAAGCTCTGATGGGCGCAACGTCAAGCACATGTCCGAAAACTCGCTGAGTGGATGCCGTCTGCAAACCTGTCTGGTTTGTGCGGGAATGACCCGGGGAAACGAAATGACCAATATATTGAAGTGAGGATTTAAAGCAGCCATGAGCAGGACGTAACGATCTCCCTCGATGAGCCCAGATCCAGGGCGTTATGTGTCGGCCCTGCAACTATGGAAGCAACCTTGGATGGCGGAAAATGCTATGGACTGTCCCTGCCTTCCTTTGAGGGATGACCGTTGTCCTCGACCGTTCAACCTTGGCCAGCATGGTTGCAGATGGCACTACAAAAGTGAGAGTCTCCCAGGAATGCTACCTGGTCAAAAAAGCACGCTAAAGTCGATGTGTTGGCCTACGGGTTTCGGCCCAAGGGCGCATAACAGACACACCACAATCACATCTGAAAAAACACTCCGGATGAACGAAAAGAAGAAGAAGATACATCTCCACAGATCTCAGTCCATGGAATAGTAGGAGTGAAGTAAAAACATGAATAAAGAAAGTATGACGAATGATATTAGTCCATAATCATCCATGGATTTGCAGCATTACCATGATGAAAGCATCAACATTTAGTCTAAGCTAACCATCATAGTATTTCCAAAGGCAGATCTTCTATATCCCAGAAGAGTTGAACACATAAAGGCAAGTAAATCTACAGCCTGAAAAACTATGAACTCTTAAAGAACAGAAGGCATGTATTTTGGGGGCTGTAACTTCCGTCAAACTTTTTCTTGTATTTGCCCAGGATACAATTTTAAAGATTTCATTTGAAAACAGTTTTGGCATTAACTAATAAATAGCAAAAATAACACATCTTTGCACTTTAAACATGAACTCAGTAAGAAATGGAAAAAGAAAATATGGAAATAATTCGTCATTGCACTTTAAACATGCACTTAGTTGGAGACAAGAAAACAAAATGTGGAAATAATCCTTACAATTTAGTATCAAACAAGAAGAAAGTATAAAAATTACTAACCATTACACTTGAAACATAAACTTAGTCAACAATCATCCTCATTGCACATCACACTATTTATTCAGTTCATAATAGATTGGATCCCTCATCATTATGTGATGGCTGACTATATCTGTTTTGTGTTGGTTTACTTTTCTTTGGTCCCCTTACACAGCACACAATCTTAGTAAATAACAAGAAAAAGGTGTGGAAATAACTAATCCTTGCTTTAAAATTACAAGAAAACTCAAAAGAGAGAGAAGACTCCTAGACCTAACATGGCAAACCATGTCACGTACAATAAGAGTTAACTTTGTTTCAATATAAAACCAATCTTCTACATGCCCAAGTTGTGTGAACAATAACTGCAAAGATAATGACTTGCATTCTTTCTGAATATTAAAAAGTTTTCAAGAACCAAAATTGAGAAGCAAACAGACAGCATTTATCATGAGGACTTGACTGTGATTTCAACATCAGTCAATAATTCTCTAAGTTGTCCTAGAAGCTCTTCACTTTCACATATTGGGTTTCCAGAGATGTTCAGGCATTTCAGCTTGGGGCAAGACTGCAGGGGTTGAAAGCTCAATGGTGATGATAAACCTGATGTTACAGTTAAGGACTTCAACATTGTTATTGATATAATCAGCATATGAAATATAAAATCAAGCATCAACATCACTGCATTCGGGACATTCAACATTGTTATTGATATAATCAGCATATGAAATATAAAATCAAGCATCAACATCACTGCATTCGGGACATTCACACGCGCGTGTCCATCCCCTTCTTCAGTAGCCCAACAGAGTTCACATTTCTGATGGTATGAGTAACAGCCTAACTGGATGTCCACCTGCTTTTTTCTATGGGTGTAGTGTCGCCCAAACTCTTTAATCAACATGTAAGACATGCTGGGTGATTGTTTCTCCAAAAATATCTGCTCTCTGTCTTCTTAATAAGTTCAACTTCTCATTGTCTTTTATATTGTTCTGTTAATAATAATAACCCCGATCTTCCTGGAGTTTACCACGTTGTCTCATTATGTGACCCAAAAATATCAACTTTCTTGTTAAAACCACTGAAATTGTATTGTTAAAATCAACACAAATCATGACTTTGTGTGTGGTTTATAGGAAACAGAGCACCTGTGGGCTTGTGCCAAGTGCTGTGAAATCACTTCTGTTAAATCAATAATCACCAGTAACTTTTGAGAAAACCTCAGAACAGGATAACTAGAAAGTTCTTTCCTTGTTTCCTTGTGACTATAGCAGTGTAGGGGAGGCAAAGTCGTTAATCTTGAATTACAGACAAATCAACTCCATATCCTTCGGTTTCCATTTTTATTGGGTTCTCATATCAAATGAAGGTTCTCATATCAAACGAAGGCATAGCAGTACTCAATTCGGTTGACAACAAATGAGGTTTACAAAACAAAGATCCGCTAATGTTCCAGATGGATCCCTAACATGCGACCGGTCCGATGGTTAACTACTGCGGTTACTAACCCCCGACCACTCTGTCGTCACACCAAAAACCCCCATAGCTACCTTCTACTATGGTGCTTACCCGTGCACTGCTCCATAACAAAACCTTTATGTTGCGCACCTTAATGCCTCCCAACTCCCATAACTCTGTTATAGTGACCTTAGATCACACACCATGTTTTTTTTCAAAATCATTAATTTCTCTTTCAACTTCACTGAGCATAATCTCTGGCAAAGCACAAATGTCTTTAGTCAGTGAGTTCCAGCATCAGCATGAGCTGAGACAGTATCCTTCAAGCTAAACTCTTGGAAACCTTCAACAGTCATGCTTCTGTTGATTGCTGCCTCGATGCTTTTTGAAGGTGTTGGAGTCATTACACTTCATACCTTCAGGGAACAGAGTAGCTTAGTCATATAGTGTCTGCCTCAAACTCATGCAGACTGGGTTCGATTTACATCATGGACCATTTGGATTTTCACGAAGTAAAAGAAGCTGGATGGACTGAGACGATGGCATGGAGGAATATCATCAGCAGAGCTGATCCAGAATACCAAGGACCGAGATCTGTGGCGAGACATGGACACCTACACCAGTTGGCAGGGCACATGACGGTGAAGAAGGAAAGTGTGGTATACTCCTGTCTAGCAGATTGGGCACTTTGCCTTCTTGGAAAGGACAAAATTTAAGGAGGACCCATGTGTACGCTACATATGCTAAAAAGACCTCGACAGCTGGGAAAATAAAAGTGCAGGCTGAATAAACCGCTGGTCAGATTAAAGTTTACAATTAGAAAAGCTACCACAAAATGAATATAGCATGTGTGATTTTGGTATATACACATTTAGATACTTGTCAGTGTACTGAGACACTTCCTCTCCCCCAACTTAATGTTATCATGATATATTCCAGCCTTCCCCTTCTTCTTGAAAAAGGAGAGTCTGGCATATGAAACTACGACCTCCAGAACGAGAATGGAGGTGGAAGCAGTAACAGCGGCATTCCGTTGATTAGAGAAGACCAGTGCAACACACATTGTATTCATTACTGACTCAAAGAATATACTTAGTAAGGTGGAGAAAGGAATGTTCCGTGTGGAATAGCTCACAGATTGTGAGAATTGTATGGATGTCTTGCCATGGCCATGCAGAATTACAGGAGAATGAATAGGCTGATAGGCAGGCAGGGAATGCATCTCTAGGTGGTAGATTACCTATGGACAAGGGAGAGGTGGTTGTGCACCTGTGGGTACAGGTGGAGAAGGTGGGGGAACAGAGTGAGAACCAGATGTGGAAAGAATGAGATTGTGGGGGATTGGCAGGGGTACAGGAAGAGCCTCAAAACTGAGAGGAAGACCAAGAGAACTTTCAATCAGATAGCGGTGGGAACGATTAGTAGTTTGACTCTTTGCTGGCTGTTGAACGAGGGGATGGAACGGTATGGGAATGTTCTGAGTGCAGTGATGTCAGATCTTAGTTCAGCTCAACTCAACTCCAGCCTTCCCCTTTTTATGACAAATCCTATAAATGCTGATTGTTTCTAATGCAAGAAGCTCTTCATTTGTTGGTTTCTTCCAAGATGTCATATTTATTTTTTTCAGCTGATGGAAAAAAAAAGATGTTACTTTATATTGATAAAGCAATGATAAAAAGGATACGATTGTCACACAGCAAAAGTTTCTCCAGCTTTGGCAAATGCTGAAGCCCCTCACAATTTTGTAGGCTATTGGCAGACAAGTTTAGCTCCGCCAAACTTTGCAGGTGGCTGAAATATTTCACTTCTTGAATCTGGTTACCTGACAGGTCAAGGAGAGTCACCAGAGGTAACAGCTCCGTGTGGTAGAGTTTAGTCAACCCTTTCCCTTTAAGGTCAACTGACTTGACCACATTTCCTTTAGCAGTGTCTATCAGATTCTCAACAATGAATTTACTTCCTGGAAAGAAAGGAAGCAAGGTGTCAGACATCGCATTACATATATGTTAATGGAAACTTAAAAATTGAAACACCGAGCGTGTGAGACGTAAGATGGTGCATGATGGTGGAAATGACCACGTGTTCACATGCACCCACTGTGAACGGACATTTACAGCGCGAATTGGCCTTATCAGTCACATTCGCTACCGCCATAGGTAAAAGTTATGCCTTTTTAAAGCACAAACTATCGTCTGTCAAGACGGCAAGGTGCCAATGAATGGAAACTTAGTGGGTGTAGTAAATCAGACATTATGTCATCCACCTCAAGCTCAAGTGGGCCAGGTTAAATTCCCTGTTGACCGGATTCGCACAAAATTAAAATAGAGGATGGTATACTTCTCCCTGATCCTACGGTAGTGGGTCAGATGTCTACCTTCTTTGGGTAAGAGGGAAAAACCTAGACGACTCATGTTAACACAAGAAGCGAAAATCACAGCTTTATTTTTGCAAGCAGAAAGGAAAACACCATAAGGGCCCCAATTATAACTAATCAAGAAATTGACAGTTGAATGTGGCCTGAGCACATTTGTCTACAAAATGGAATAGACCCATCTAGACCCAATTAAAAATCCTTCGCAGTTGGAAATCAAAACAAGCATTATTTCTACATTAGAAAAACTACCCACAATAAATGTATAGCATGTGTGATTCTGCTACGCACGCCTAACAAACTGATGTAACAACAGACCTAAACAACTAACTGATGTAACAACAGACATAAACAACTGATGTAACAACAGACCTCAACAACTGATGTAACAACAGACCTCAACAACTGATGTAACAATAGACCTCAACAACTGATGTAACAACAGACCTAAACAACCAATGTAACAGCCGACCTAAACAACTGATGTAACAGACCTAAACAACTTATATAACAACAGACCTAAACAACCAATGTAACAGCCGACCTAAACAACTGATGTAACAACAAACATAAATAACTGATGTAACAATACACCTAAACAACTGATGTAACAATACACCTAAATAACTGATGTAACAACATACCTAAACAACTGATGTAACAACATACCTAAACAACTGATGTAACAACATACCTAAACAACTGATGTAACAACACACCTAAACAACTGATGTAACAACAAACATAAATAACTGATGTAACAATACACCTAAACAACTGATGTAACAATACACCTAAATAACTGATGTAACAACATACCTAAACAACTGATGTAACAACAAACATAAATAACTGATGTAACAATACACCTAAACAACTGATGTAACAATACACCTAAATAACTGATGTAACAACATACCTAAACAACTGATGTAACAACAAACATAAATAACTGATGTAACAATACACCTAAACAACTGATGTAACAATACACCTAAATAACTGATGTAACAACATACCTAAACAACTGATGTAACAACAGACCTAAACAACTTATATAACAACAGACCTAAACAACCAATGTAACAGCCGACCTAAACAACTGATGTAACAACAAACATAAATAACTGATGTAACAATACACTTAAACAACTGATGTAACAATACACGTAAATAACTGATGTAACAACATACCTAAACAACTGATGTAACAATATACCTAAACAACTGATGTAACAACATACCTAAACAACTGATGTAACAACACACCTAAACAACTGATGTAACAACAAACATAAATAACTGATGTAACAATACACCTAAACAACTGATGTAACAATACACCTAAATAACTGATGTAACAACATACCTAAACAACTGATGTAACAACAAACATAAATAACTGATGTAACAATACACCTAAACAACTGATGTAACAATACACCTAAATAACTGATGTAACAACATACCTAAACAACTGATGTAACAACAAACATAAATAACTGATGTAACAATACACCTAAACAACTGATGTAACAATACACCTAAATAACTGATGTAACAACATACCTAAACAACTGATGTAACAACAGACCTAAACAACTTATATAACAACAGACCTAAACAACTGATGTAACAGCCGACCTAAACAACTGATGTAACAACAAACATAAATAACTGATGTAACAATACACCTAAACAACTGATGTAACAATACACGTAAATAACTGATGTAACAACATACCTAAACAACTGATGTAACAACACACCTAAACAACTGATGTAACAACAAACATAAATAACTGATGTAACAATACACCTAAACAACTGATGTAACAACACACCTAAACAACTGATGTAACAACACACCTAAACAACTGATGTAACAACACACCTAAACAACTGATGTAACAACACACCTAAACAACTGATGCAACAATAATATTTAAATGTGAAACATGAATGTATTATAACATGTAAAGACAACAGTTTAAAGTGACAGCAAAGTTTCCAACTTACTGAGGTCCTTATAATAGTTGACCCTCTTAAAATCCAAAGCCTCAAGCCTGTCCAGGTTGCTCATGATTTCCGTCTCATATGTGACTGGATCAAGAGCTTTCATCAGTAAAACAAGAGTCAGCACAACCCCTGGAGATGAAGCCATTACACCCATAACATATTATTTATTTAATCCATTTTATAACATCAGATTGTAAGATGCATTACAGAAATTAAGAATAGGTTAGACCAAGCAGAAGCTGCATTTCAGAATGAAAAGTATCTTATGCAATAAGTCACTATTATTAAATGTTAGAAAGAGAGTGCGGACTATTGAACCTGATGCAAAGTAGTCAAACTGAGTTGTGGACAGCAATCTTCTCTTTTGCTGCATCTTTAGCCCATGGAAAAAAAAAGAATGCCATTAAGCTCAGCTTGCACATACCCAGATTTAACTTGTGTAGGAAGCCTGGAGTCCATGATTCTGGATTGAACTTTAAGTTGGCTTGTAATCAATCTCTCTCTGCAATTGTGTTTTCTACATCAACTGAAGTTTTCTGCAGATGCTGCAGGCTTCTGTAGTAGGTGACATCTGAGTTGTTTCATGGAGCAATTGACCTTTCAGAGCTGCATTTGGTACAATGTCGTAGTTCATTCAAAACAATGTACTTCCCAAGTGAATTTAAATAAAGACACCATAAACAGTAAGCTGCACAGTGTGTTGCTTGGCAGATTTTGCTGCATCTTGTAAGATGCATACTGCATATCATGCAAAGTTAATTGTAAAACAAATTGCATGTCCTTTGCAGGACATTACAATCACATCCAGCCCCTACTGGCAGTTTGTCTTACCAAACAATTTTACGTTCAATAGTTTGTCATTGCTTTCTGAATAAGAAGTCAACACTGAATCCAGCTTACTGTCGATTAATTATATTTTGGCTGAAATATATAACACACATAGTCACTGATGCTGCTCAAATGTCATCACAGATTCACTACAAAGTCTTTCTATCTGCATAACAAGGGTTTCAAACACCTAATGGCCAAAGCTATAGAATATCTGAGTATTTATGTATTATTTGATTAACAATATAAGTAAGGAAAACAAAATCCATGTTTAGGGAATGAGAAACATGCCATGAATTTTATGAATAATATGAATAAATAAAACTCACTGACTGGAATTTATATATATATATATAACACAGCTAAAGATAACAATTGAAAATTAAAAGGATATGACGTTTTGGTTAAGTATTAAAATATGATGAAAGTAAGTCTCACGGAAAATAAAATAATATGAAACAAAAACTATATTAGTGGATGCGATTGCCAGCTGCAGCACTGTATAATCCTGTTACTTACATTTGTTATCTGTCTCCATCTCCATCAGCTCTAAGATGGACCGTAACTCTTGCTGTAGAACATCACTTTTGAGAGCACTTAGTTCTTGGCTAATTGAGAGTATTTTTATTAATTACATTATATATATATATACACACACACTCACAGTTGTCAGTCAGCTTAGGATAGTTTGTTAGTCAGGTCATAGTTAGATATTACTGAGCTGCTGTATGAAATCAGATGGTCTTACCTGCTTTCTCATAGCACCGAATGTTGGGTGGCGCTCACCAAACCCGACACCCCACATTGGGTGAAGGAGCGCAATTAGGAATGTACTAGCTGTATCCTGGTGTAAGGATATGCAACCTAAAGACTAAATGTCATGGAAGGGCAGACCAGGCCCTAAGCCTTGATCGATAACTGATCTATGATCAAAGCTCCTACAAACAGTTTGAGCATTGCTTTGCTGATCTGTCAGCTTCTGCAGCTTGTCTTGTTCCAGACGCATTGGAACCTAAGCAGTGGTCGGTAACTGATCTAGGATGAGTTCAATGTTTCAGACATATTGGAACCTAAGCCATGGTCTGTAACTGATCTAGGATCAGTTCAATGTTCCAGACGTATTGGAACCTAAGCCATGGTCGGTAACTGATCTAGGATCAGTTCAATGTTCCAGACGTATTGGAACCTAAGCCATGGTCGGTAACTGATCTAGGATCAGTTCAATGTTCCAGACGTATTGGAACCTAAGCCATGGTCGGTAACTGATCTAGGATCAGTTCAATGTTCCAGACGTATTGGAACCTAAGCCATGGTCGGTAACTGATCTAGGATCAGTTCAATGTTCCAGATGTGTTGGAACCTAAGCCATGGTCGGTAACTGATCTAGGATCAGTTCAATGTTCCAGACGTATTGGAACCTAAGCCGTGGTCGGTAACTGATCTAGGATCAGTTCAATGTTCCAGACGTATTGGAACCTAAGCCATGGTCGTTAACTGATCTAGGATCAGTTTAATGTTCCAGACGTATTGGAACCTAAGCCATGATCGGTAACTGATCTAGGATCAGTTCAATGTTTCAGACGTGTTGGAACCTAAGCCATGGTCGGTAACTGATCTAGGATCAGTTCAATGTTCCAGACGTATTGGAACCCAAGCCATGGTCGGTAACTGATCTAGGATCAGTTCAATGTTCCAGACGTGTTGGAACCTAAGCCATGGTCGGTAACTGATCTAGGATCAGTTCAATGTTCCAGACGTATTGGAACCTAAGCCATGGTCGGTAATTGATCTAGGATCAGTTCAATGTTCCAGACGTATTGGAACCTAAGCCATGGTCGGTAACTGATCTAGGATCAGTTCAATGTTCCAGACGTATTGGAACCTAAGCCATGGTCGGTAACTGATCTAGGATCAGTTCAATGTTCCAGACTTATTGGAACCTAAGCCATGGTCGGTAACTGATCTAGGATCAGTTCAATGTTCCAGACGTATTGGGCCCAAAGCCTTGGTCGGTAACTGATCTAGGATCAGTTCAATGTTCCAGACGTATTGGAACCTAAGCCTTGGTCGGTAACTGATCTAGGATCAATTCAATGTTCCAGACGTATTGGAACCTAAGCCATGGTCGGTAACTGATCTAGGATCAGTTCAATGTTCCAGACGTATTGGAACCTAAGCCATGGGTCGGTAACTGATCTAGGATCAGTTCAATGTTCCAGACGTATTGGAACCTAAGCCATGGTCGGTAACTGATCTAGGATCAGTTCAATGTTCCAGACGTATTGGAACCTAAGCCTTGGTCGGTAACTGATCTAGGATCAGTTCAATGTTCCAGACGTATTGGAACCTAAGCCATGGTCGGTAACTGATCTAGGATCAATTCAATGTTCCAGACGTATTGGAACCTAAGCCATGGTCGGTAACTGATCTAGGATCAGTTCAATGTTCCAGACGTATTGGAACCTAAGCCATGGTCGGTAACTGATCTAGGATCAGTTCAATGTTCCAGACGTATTGGGCCCTAAGCCTTGGTCGGTAACTGATCTAGGATCAGTTCAATGTTCCAGACGTATTGGAACCTAAGCCATGGTCGGTAACTGATCTAGGATCAGTTCAATGTTCCAGACGTATTGGAACCTAAGCCGTGGTCGGTAACTGATCTAGGATCAGTTCAATGTTCCAGACGTATTGGAACCTAAGCCGTGGTCGGTAACTGATCTAGGATCAGTTCAATGTTCCAGACGTATTGGAACCTAAGCCATGGTCGGTAACTGATCTAGGATAAGTTCAATGTTCCAGACGTATTGGGCCCTAGGCCTTGGTCGGTAACTGATCTAGGATCAGTTCAATGTTCCAGACGTATTGGAACCTAAGCCATGGTCGGTAACTGATCTAGGATCAGTTCAATGTTCCAGACGTATTGGAACCTAAGCCATTGTCGGTAACTGATCTAGGATCAGTTCAATGTTCCAGACGTATTGGAACCTAAGCCATGGTCGGTAACTGATCTAGGATCAGTTCAATGTTCCAGACGTATTGGAACCTAAGCCATGGTCGGTAACTGATCTAGGATCAGTTCAATGTTCCAGACGTATTGGAACCTAAGCCGTGGTCGGTAACTGATCTAGGATCAGTTCAATGTTCCAGACGTATTGGAACCTAAGCCGTGGTCGGTAACTGATCTAGGATCAGTTCAATGTTCCAGACGTATTGGAACCTAAGCCATGGTCGGTAACTGATCTAGGATCAGTTCAATGTTCCAGACGTATTGGAACCTAAGCCGTGGTCGGTAACTGATCTAGGATCAGTTCAATGTTCCAGACATATTGGAACCTAAGCCGTGGTCGGTAACTGATCTAGGATCAGTTCAATGTTCCAGACGTATTGGAACCTAAGCCGTGGTCGGTAACTGATCTAGGATCAGTTCAATGTTCCAGACGTATTGGAACCTAAGCCGTGGTCGGTAACTGATCTAGGATCAGTTCAATGTTCCAGACATATTGGAACCTAAGCCGTGGTCGGTAACTGATCTAGGATCAGTTCAATGTTCCAGATGTATTGGAACCTAAGCCGTGGTCGGTAACTGATCTAGGATCAGTTCAATGTTCCAGACGTATTGGAACCTAAGCCGTGGTTGGTAACTGATCTAGGGTGAAAGCTCCTACAAACAAACAGTTTAAGCATTGTGTTGCTGATCCGGCAGCTTCTGCAGCTTGTCTTGTTCCAGACGTATTGGTGTTACCTTTCCTTTGGAGTAAACTAGGCAGGCTGAGAGAGGCATGATCTCTACAATTCAGCTTATTCTTTGTGCTCTGAAGAGGTTTTTATGCCTTCTTTGAAGTACAATGTAACAAACTATCGTCTGTCAATGTGACGATATATATGCATATGAGTGCACATGTATATACACATATTTATTCAAAAAACAACTGGATAATTGAGATTCATCAGATTAATCTTCTTCCAAAGCTATAAACTGTGTTTCTGATTATAAAACTAAAGTCACGGAATGTTAGATAAAACCTACAGCTATAGAACTTTACTTCTGAACTCATTTAATTTCTGAGTTGATGAAAGTAATTTTGTCTGTATGTGACTTCTTACACACTATATAATTGTTTTTCACGTATCAGATTTCTGTTTCAAGTTCACTCTTTACTAAAAAATTGATCATAAGCTGAACAATGACTATAACCAAACACATTAAATTTCTCAAATCACCCTACACCAAACAATTCACTGTTTGTCCAATGCTGATTTCATATATTACAACCATTTCTGAAGAAAATAGTATTCTGATTATGTTAGTGAGTAAGTGATTCATGGCTGATTCATGTGTTTGGGCCTTTCTTATAATCCTTGCTGACAGGGTTGGTAATCATGTCTGTCTACAAACTTCTGTTTTGTGTATGCCAATCATTTCTGATACTGGTGTTTCTCTATGGTATGATGTCAAACTGTTCAGCATCTTCTCTCCTGGTCTCACTCTTCCTCTCTTCCCCTTTAACTTTTCCTTTGTGATGACATACTCCAGCTTTCCCTTTCTCAAGACATGCCCTAAGAATGTGGACCGTCTGCTTCTGATGCAAGTAACCAGTTCTCTGTGTGAGTTAACTCCCTTCAAGATATCTTCATTACTCTTCCTAGCTGTCTATAATGGTCTCATTATTCTTCTAAAAAGGCCACACCACCACAGCTTCTATATAATTCCTCACTTGTCTGGTAATTGTGACAGAACTAGTTATAACTGTAAAACCATTGATACTGCAATTCCGGAAAACTTGAATCATATCCCTGAACCACATTGGTTGTCAAACACAAGGCTATCACACCTACTGGAGCTGAGGTGACTATGCTGACCAGACCATGTCAGTATAGTAGAAATGAAAGGACCAAGTAGCTGATCTCCAAGACAACTCAAGGGGAAACACAGCGGTTGAGCAAAGGAGTCATGATACTATATAAATATAAATAATAGCCTGTTACATGAGGAAACACAGATCAGTGACTACATGTGGCTGCAACTTATGGAATCAGGAATCAAATTCAGAACTAGCAGGAAGGATCATGGTAAAGGATGAAGCAGAGGCGCCTTGTAATCAATTAGCCACAGGAACTATAAGTATACATACTTTTTGTTATCTTCTAGGAAAAACCAGAAGAAGAAAAAGAAAAAGAAAGCTTGGAAGGTGATGAAAACAAAAATGGAAAACAGGGGGGAGAAGATATGGTTCCAAGCCACAGAGAACAACAGTTGCCACCAGATGTAGATCAGAAAGCAGAAACCAGAGGTAGAAAAACAAGCCAAGATTAGAGAAAGATAATTTGAGCATGAAACATTCATGAGGCCTGCCAAGGACTAGTCCTTCTCAGACTGCCTATCTGAACTCGAGGCAACAAAAATACAAAAAAGAACAACTAAAAGAAGCAGGAAACATCCTTCAATACCATGAAGAAGCTGTAAAGTGTAAAAGATTAAACTAACATAAAAACAAGGCAAGGTAACAGAAACAAGTTTCAATCAGCAAGTCATAGAAAACCAATAAAACACATCTAGCAGCACCTCTGAAGTCGGAGTGGGTTCGCCTGATAGCGAGGGACAATGTTAATAGGGAAAGCTAACCAACATACAAAATTCAGTCAATCACTACTATAAATAGTGTGTGGACTACACTTCAGTTCAAAATGAGCAAGCGCAAAAAAAAAACAAAAAACATCTAGCAGCAAAATTCTGAAAGCAAATTTGCAAAAGACACACCATAAAGGTTCCAAACATAACCAGTCAATATAAAGACAGTTTAACGGGGCCTAATCATATCTGATATATCTTCAGAGAAAGAGAGTTGGAGCACATATGGGCACGTCCTGAGTGCTATGATGTAGGTGTAAGATGACATAATCTGACATTGGTTAGAAAATAAGCCAGTTCTGCTACTACAAGAGACTTAGCCCAGATCAGCATTTGTAACACACACTAACAACAACTATAATTCATCGTTTTTTTAATTAACCAGAGCCACATAGTTTCGAATACAGTGATAGTTATTCTTGCCGGCTTCCTAAATAGGATGATTTTGTTTCTCCAATGCCCTATTATAATACCTGAACTGACTTGAATCACTTGATCTTGAAGATGTAACACTTTTGTTGTCATCACTGGCATCAAGGTGTAGAGAAGAACTGCAGACTTCTGTGCCATTTTCAACCAAAGTTGCCTTGACGTTGCACTCTTCATTGTTAGGCAGACAGAGGTTATTGGTTATGTTTCCTGTGTTAAGGGAGCTAACTTAACAAATAAAGGTACAATTTAACTTCAGTGTCTCGAGGTATGGTGTCCGCCTCGAGTGCTGGAGGTCCCGGGTTCAAGCCCTGGTGATTTTTTTCACATGTACTTCTGGTAACAAAATTTCCCCTGGTTTCTGGTTAGTGAGATCTGACGCCCGTGTGGATTGTTGCACACGTAAAAAAATATCTCTTGATAGTTGGAAATCGAAAAAGAGTAGCCTAACGGCACTGCCCAGGCAAAATTTTGAGTTACAAATCTACCCAAAGCATTTTCAGGATCCTCGACGGTGCTACGGAGTTTGTGCACTGAGCTGAGTTTCTCCGGACTAAGTTAGGAGTAGAATTGGAACACTTATGGGTTACACCCGTGTGCCGTGATGTTGATCCGTCGACTAAACTAAACTAAAAATCTAGACAATCAACAATAGGATAGCTTACTCAAACAATCTCAGAGGACAGGAAGTGATAGTAAAGAAGCTACTTGGGTGGTCGGTCACATGTGCAGGTATGACAGACAGCAATGAAAAGTAGAATAGGGGAAGAGGCATTGATGGTTTTATAGGTTACTTGAATGAAACATAAAAGAATCTGTAAAATATAATACGGAAGAAGAGTAGTAATAGGCAATAATATAATGAAGAGGAGGGCAGAGGTGTTTGTAACATAGGGTGGAGGGATGTAGATGATCCTGAGGAAGAAAAATGGATAACAATATACATGTAATACTACTTTTGTTTGTAAATAAATTCTATGTAGCTAAACAATTCATTCTTTCAGTTGTAAGGTTGCTAAAGTCAAGGATCTTGTAAAGCAGTTCAATTACTTTTCAGTCTGTTCTATATTCATTGTTTTTTTCACAGACTTACCACAGCTAATCTCATGTCAATTATTTACATCTATAAATTGACAACAAAGAATAGGTTAGCCCTTCTTTTACTTTTATCCATTTTGACAATACTGTTGAGCACGATCACATGTGAACGTTTTTAAACTGTTGAGAAAACTTATTCTCATCAATCTGAGAAACCATGAATAGCAATCCATATCATCAGTCAATCACTCAGGTGCTGTCTCCACTATGAAGGTTGGTGACAATGGATCTCCAATACTGTCAGTCTTTTGCCCTGACTGTACATTCTGTACACTGACAGACTGCTGTTAGTCCATCGCTTGTTGTTATCTTCCCACTTGTATCGTTGTCTACCTTGCTCACTTGCCTTCAACCTTACCCTCCAGTATGACCTCTACAAGAGTGTTATGTCTTTTAATGTAGCCAAAATATTTCATTTGCCTTTTTTTTATTTCTTTCATCGACTCTTGTTTCATTCCCAGTTTTTCTAGAGCCTCTATATTTGATTGTTTTTGTTTCCCCAAAATACAACATATTCTTCAGTATATCCACATCTCCAGGTCCTCTATTCGACTTTCTTTGTACAGACTTCTGCACCATATAGTATTACTGAACATACAAAACATCTGAAAATTCTCATTTATAATGCGTTTTTAATCACTCCAGATGTTAATACTGATGCCATGTTGTTGAAAATTTTTTTGGCCATTCCTATTCTATTTTTTTTATTTGTTTCACTTCTGATATAATCTGTTTTTACATGTCCAAGATAGGAGAAACTTGCTACTTATTCTGCAATCTACCCATTTTCCACTGTGATTTTTAGTGATGACCTCTCCTTTCTACTAATTATAGATATCATAGTTTTCAGTTTTTGGATATTAATATCTAAGCCATATTCTGCACTATGCTTGTTTACTTGTTCATCTAGGTTTTGTAACTCTTGCTCGCTTTCTGCTGGTAAAACTGCATCATTAGCATACTTAAGATTGTTGATGATTCTTTCAATGATATTGAGTCCAGGCAGATATCCAACTTGTTTACAAATTATCAATATCACATAATCATAAAAGGATATCCACATAGTGGAAAATAGAGAACTTCTGTCTGGATTATGCCACGTCAGATGTTTTACTTGGGAATTGTTGACTTCAAGTATGATATCTGCAGTTTTGCCAACCTGTGACAACAAATAAATGTTAGAAATTTCATTTAAGGCACAAAAGAGAGGATATCAAAAACAGTTATACAACTAACAAGATGTGAGTTTGCTAAAGTGTATCTTGTCTCTGCTGTGTGCTAGGAATAGGCCTTTGCCGGCTAGTGTGAAAGGCAGAGTTATTACCAATCAGAATGAAGCCGATCAAATAGCAACCTTATGTATGAGAATGGAGATCAAGGCTGCCACTGTGGCACTGAAATGACTTTGAAATACTTTGCATCATCATATATATAGTGGCTTGTCCTGTGTAGAACTCTACACCCAAACAATTTTATTAAATTCCTGTCTTTCATAAATCAGATGTCCTGTCTCTGCCATGTGTACATTGTTTATCATATCTTGAATCCATCTACAATGTGGTATCCCTCTTCCCTACTTCCCCGGTACACCTCCCTCCATAAATACCCTTTCCAGATATTCATATCTCTTTACATGCCCACAATATTTCATTTTCTTCAATTTTATTTGACTTAACATTAAATTTTCTTCAATACTGAGTTCTTGTTTGACAGATCTGTTTGTTCACTTTCCCATCCAATGAATGCCATTATTTACACTTTTTACTTTACCATCTCTATTTGTATATATTTTTTTGCAGTATTGTTTCCATTAAAGATATCTTTATGTTCCATTAGGATTCTTCCACTTATTTTCTGTATAGTATTTTCCTCAGTTCTAAATTCCAGGTAATTTCTTTCAGTTCTTTGAACATTTCATGATCTCACCCTTTCCTCTGGTGTTCTTCCATCTCTACAACCTGGTCTTGTAAGAACTGCATTTTGTGTCCTCTTGCCACCTTTCTTATTTCTCTGGTTAAGTTTTTATAGACTGCCCTATTTTAATCAATACTGCATTTATAAATGCAATTACTGTCACCGAATCTCAGTCCATGCTCTGGAAAGTTCTGAACGGATGGCCAAGATTTGATTGTGGGGGTCCCAAGCCTTTGGAAACGTGTGTGGATATATCATCCTGGCCATGTTGGGCTGGGCGGACACTAGAATAAATGCCATGCTGGCTATACAGACAACTATCAACGAGGGATAGCTTGGTGCATGAGGACACATCCTCTAAAGAACCTTCTTGATTGTGGCTGTTGGACTGGGGAATTGAGTATAGAACTGTTCGCAATAACTAAAGGCACGGATGCAAATGAAGTGTAGCTAACCAATGCACCATGTCAACATTGAGCATAACTTCCCCTGCTTTATGCTGGGGAGAGTGAGCACCCATGGGCTTGTCCTGATCATATTCTTGTATATTTAGTTTAAATGCACCCATGCTACATTAACTTATCAGACTTTCGACAGTACAGCACCGGAGAAATAGACTTGTAGACTTGTAGACATGTAGGCTTATCAAGACACCGATTATAATAGTAAATTAAGTGAAATTTTTCAGTAATACAATTAAAAAGACTAAACAGATAACTATCAAAATAAATGAAAACTGCTGAATACATATTAAGGTAAAGAAAAGGAGGCATATTCAAACCTTGATATGTTTTGTAAAAGAAACAATAGCACTGTTGTCCAGTCGTGACACAATGAGGCATTTCACACCCTGCACTGGTTCTCCTGATGTAAAGAGACAAGTATACATTCATGATGAACAAGAAATAAGTAAACACTAGCATTCAAAAACATGAAACAGATATTTTTTACCTAAGTATCTTCTTAGGCCAAAGCGCTAGAAGTTAACATTACATCAACATCATCCAGCACCTTGCTGACTGGCGTGGGCAATCATGCCTCTCCACAAATTGCGATCCCCGACGTCATGGATCAATTCGTGTGTTAACTCCCTTCCGTGCCATGACACAAGACTGTCAAGAATCTTCTCACACTGTCTTCCTCTATCTCTTTTTCCACAAATCTTTCTGGTTGTAACGACATGTTCCAGTTTTTGTCTTCTCATAATGTGGCCAAAATATGATTACATAGTGAACTTTTAATGAAATAGCTGTACTAAAGTACTACAGTTGAGAGCGTCGACTTCATTATACTGGGTTTTAACTCATCTGGCTTGGTTTCTCGACACAGAATGGCAAATCGCTTACAGAAAACATTGCACAAAGCAGAAACTCTGTAGCTCCAGCAACGACCTCAGGAGTGTCCGGAAAAATTGCACTCTTGATCTGAATGACTTAGTCTGAGGAATGTATCTACATCCTTTAGAGCACAAGGCGGATGGCTTAACCATTCTGCCATGGAGACCCCATAATAGCTACAATTAGACCCAAAGTAAGTCAAAAGAAATGAAAACCAGTAGCAAACACAGTTCTATTGTTAAATCAATAATGCTGTATGGATCAGAATCATAGATAATGACTAAAACAATTACAATATTTATTTAAAATATATCAAACACTGACAGCCAGTTTTGAAAGAAACAGCCTAGTCAGCAGAGGAGTTACAAAACAAGGTAATCTACCTCGTCCCATTAACCAGCGATGGTAAAACCAATTGCTCTGATCATCTGGATCGGTGAAAAATCCATTCTGGACAAGTTCATACTCTGAAAGTAAGAAAATAATAAGTTATACATGGTATATAAGAGATAAGGAACATTTATACAGTAGTTATATATTATATATAGAAACATACACATCTGTGTGCATGTGTGCATGCGCATGCACACGCACGCACACACACACACAGAGGAAACCGCAGTATCACTGTGGCTATCATGCTTGCTCGCTGGCCTGGTTAACACTTATTCAAATCATCTTCATGGAGAATTTTACAAAACTGATGTGGGTTTCCAGGTGGACCTAGTCTACAATGAGTACCAGGAACTGTTATAGGAAGTAAAGGTGTTCAGCATGATACTGACCACATCACCCAGTGAGTGCCGATTGGTTTATAAAAATACGCAACAATCCAAGTAAATTCTTCATGCTCGCAGTTTATCAGAAATGACGGGACACATTTGAAAGTATAACGGAAACCAAAAATATCCACAATAGCTGAAAACACATGTTTCCAAATTCACTCATTTCAATTTAAATTTCCTGGTTATGGTGCATAAATTTCAAGGATTTTTTGGTCTTTATTTTCATTTTCTCAAGTTTTTCACAACCTTGAAACTATACATTGCTGTTCCTGGGTTTTTCATGTTTTCAAGATCCGCAGTGGCACTAGACATGAGCAGTATGTTACTTCATCAAACTGATCACGAAATAAAATTTAAAGTTTAAAGCAAACAATGTTTTCTACCTGGCCCACAGTGAACCCAGCCAGCTGTAGTTACCCCTGTAATAAATAGTAACAATTGGGACAGTGCCATTAAAGTAATAACCAGACAGATGTGGGTTAATGTTAACAACTGAACAGTAATGTAAACAACCCCTTTACATGCTTTAAGATGTATTGAATATATTGCGCTAGACCCATCAGCATTGGTGGCTTATGGGGTCAGTATCAAGACAGCCCCCTTTTTTCCCCAAGACATTTCCTGATACCATTTTATGCTGGGTAAACACAGGAACATAGATCAACAGGAAAAAAAATCGGCCTCAATACAGATTCAAACCCATGACCACCAGGCCAGAAGGTAATGCAGCTCCTAATGTCATAGCTGAAAGGAGCATACATATCTGAGTGTTCATGAATCTGAAAAATAATAACCAGTCAGATATCGGTGTCATTTGATAGTACATAAAGGTTAAGATACATACATATTTTAGTCATGATGTATCTCAACAGTAATAATTGTTATATATGGTGTCATTTGATAGGACATACATATATTAGTGTTCAAGTATTTTAAAAGTAAAAGGACAAACACCTTTCAACAAGGCCTCCTCGCTGACACCCATTGGTTGCCGCACATCAGGGTAAAGCACAGGCAGCAGTTTGCTTCGGTAGTGCCAGGACGAGTAGTTGGAGAAATTGTTGTTGATTTTGCTCAAGGAAAACTTCAGCTCTGCCTCGGGGGGAACGTTGGATCTCTTCACAACAAATCTTCTATAGTCCCAGGCATGAACTGCAACAACAAGAATGATTTTATATACATGTAAACTTATGATGTTGAGTTTTTAATGTGTGCTTCATGACAACAATATTAATATTTATTATAACCATTGTTATTATTCTAACTCTGACAGAATTTGGTTCATGATTTTCTCTCTGAGTTTTAATTTATTATTATTAAAGGATACAAGTTAAATAAATATTAGTTGAAACTGCATTCAGCATGAGTTTGGATGTAAGTGTGTTCCAGATAGTAAGGATAAATGAGGGGGAAAAACCGAAGTGTTTTCAACCAGAGTGTTACCGGAACATGCAGCATCTAATCTTGACATTTGATGAGGGAAACAGCATCTATCGGATTGCGCTGAGTGCAATGATGTTGATTCTTTTGTTTTCTTTTGTTTTGCATGCACTCACTTTGAACTCAAACATAGTCCATACACGTGCTTACGCTTCAAGTTCACTGGACTGATTTGTGCGTGTGGATTAGCTTTCCCTATTACCAGTGTCCCTCGCCATCAGGCGAACACGCTCCAACTTCAGAGACATGTCGATTCTTATAAACCAAGAAATATCACGTCTCAGAAAATCAATATTTTGGCTACATGAAATGATACAGTGGTTTAGGCAGAACAATAATGGATGACATAGTTTCTGGAAGATTAAGTGGGCAACCTCAACGGTGGACACAGGATATTAACCCTTTATCGGGTGGAACGTCCATTTCTGTCCGATCTCTTAAACAGGCAGACCGCCCAAACGCGCCCGATACTATTATGCATTGTAAAACGCAATCTCTCGGCTTTCCGATACTTCTGACGGCTACTTTCACTTTCGCCGATAGCTTGACAATGTGGCCGTCATTTGCAAGCGCCTACTATGAATTTGAATGGATTATTTTGATAGTTTTTGGGGTTTTTACGCTTAGTTTTTCAAAATGGATTTCGGCGATTCTTCAAGTGATAGCCGAGATTTCGCTAGGTTCAATTTAAGTGACATTAAAGGGCACGAAGTTGACTACTAATCGGAGCTAAATATCAGTGAAAAGCGTTACTTTGCATTAGCAGTCATGAGTCGGACTTTAAAGAAAGTGAAAATGTGTTTGTAAATTGCCGTATAGATGACTAAATATCACATACAATAACTGTATTTCGTAAATATTTGTGTTCATATATGGATAACTGCAACATTCACGTGAGTAACATATTCTGCATGCTTTTCCCTTCATTGTGTTGTTTATTTAACTAAAATCGGTTGACTAACACCTTATTTGTGATGTTTTTACTAACGCAACCCAAAATTTTACTGAACCTGAAAAAATCTTGCCTGTTCAGGGCTAAAAAACGGACAAGCGTCTGCCTGGTAAAAGGTTAAAGGCACCTGGTCATAAAAATGATGATGTGGAAACTGGCAAAGGATTAAATGTCTTTTTCCCAACAGGCTGTAATGAGAGTGGCCTTCTACAAAGGACTTGCTACATGATGATCATGAAGCTTATGATAAACACAAAATAAACATTTATACATATCCAATGATACCTTTACTGGTATCTTTTTACGCACATATAACATGGGAATATCGACACATTAAGTCCATAAGCGGGCACTCTCCCACTGCTTATACTTCACCTCGACACCACAAGGTATAAGAGGAACATGATAAGATGACATGCGATGAGATAACCACAAATTCAAATGATGCATATCTATGACTTACAGTTTCTCTCATCATATTTGAGGAACTCGTTGCACAATTCAAGTTCCCTTTTCCAGTCTGGCTCTGGCATTGTGTCCATCACAAAGCAACGATGATGCCAGGAGCCATATGATTTGTAATTGACTCTTAAACAAGACTCCAGGAAGACCAGCTCTGACAGAAACATCTTCTGCAGCTCTTCCCTGGATCTGGAAAAGCAGTTCAGTATGACAACTATTATGCTCCTTATGTTCATATATTTACATTTATCTGACATCTATATGGTAATATAATTACATTTTCTTACCTACCGAGCTCATGGTGTCATGGCACTGCAATTGCTAGCATACTTACCTGTGGCCTGGTAATCAAGTGTTTGAAACTCCTTCGTAGGTCAGCATGGCTGAATAAATAACAATGTGTGTTCTTAAACATCCAGTGTGCTGATACTGAGGTCAGGGGTTCAACCCCGACATCAGACAGTTGGACTAAAATGTTGACCTATCGTCCTTGACTTGACGATGTAAATTACAAGTACCTCTGAAGTCGGAGGGGGTTCGCCTGATGGTGAGGGACACTGTTAATAGGGAAAGCTAATCCACATGCAAAATTCAGTCCAGTCCTACTAGAAGTATTGTGTATGAACTATGCTTGAGATCAAAGTGAGCGCAAAAAGAAAAAAAAAAACTCCTTCGAGGCCTGGACTTAAAATAAAATGACCTGGGCTCCCAGGTCAACTCAGCCTCAACACAAAGATACAAAACACAATTATGGAAAATAAAGGAGGCTGCGGCGACCAGTCTTCACCAGCAAATAAACACAGGAAAACACAACATACAAACACAATGAAAAAAATAGAGAAAAATGTGTGCTACTTATCTCACAGTGTTTCACAGCTTGGATTCTGAGATCAGCAGCAGTAATTTTTCTTTTTCATTGTTATCATGTTTTTTTTTTTTCTTTTCATCTTTCCATATCATATATGAACTACAGATTGGATCAATTATGCAGTAGGTCAAATGGGACTTGTAGATTATGAACCGGATAACTGTAATGTAGATCACATGGAACTAATGGATTACAGAATGGGAAACTCGGCTCTAAACAACTTACTTGGTTTTTTGTAGTTCCAAAAATGTTTCCTTCCTATAATTCCATAAGGTATAAAAGTCTGGGTTGACTGCCAAGACTTCAGCAGACACAAGCAGCAACTCCTCATCAAGTTCTCCATTCCTTTTCTGCAACACGAACAATAGCAAAACATCAACATTCTACACACATTATTTGTGAGACTGAACTTGTTATGTCTCTTGTTCTATACATTGTGATAAAGAGCAAGGAAGGGAAAGATAAAGAGATGAATACCTGGATGGCTCGGCCACATGGCACAAGAACACAAACCTGATCCAAGACTCTGGTAATTGTGTCATACGGTGAACCATGACCCCACACACACTCCCACACACTCACCCACACCCACCCACCCACACACACACACCTCTATCAGCATGGCAATGGTCAGCATGGCCGAATGGATAAGAATGCATGTTCTTAAACATCCGGTGTGCTGATGCCATGGAAAGGGGGTTCAACCCCTACACCGAACATTTAGATTAAAATGTTATGTCGTCCTTGACTTAGGAACGTAAATTACAAGTACCTCTGAAGTTGGAGTGGGTTCGCCTGATGGCAAAGGACAATGTTAAAAGGGAAAGCACTATCAGTCTAGCACTACTAGAATTAGTGTGTATTGACTACGCTTGAGTTCAAAGTGAGCGAGTGCAAAAAAAATCAAAAAATCAGCATTGCATTTGATGATGACGATGAAGATATGTTTATTTATACTTAGCACAGGGCTTGTGGGAGTGGCGGCAGTACAATGACTAGCATGCTTTTTTGCCAGCTTGGAAGTCATGTGTTCAAATTCCCATGGAAGCAGAATTTTAAAATTAACCTGGGGTCCGACTCAGTTTAAAATCGGTACCAGGAAGTGTCCTGGGAAGCGAAGGCAGCTGGCACAATAGTGATCACATGACCCGTTGAGTGCCGACTGGTCTAGAAAAATATGAGACTAGCACCAAATACTCAATACGCCTTGAGGTATCTAAAAAGATCCTTTAAGTTTTCACTGACAGTATTTCTTCTTCTACCCTAGGTTACAGTACTTGTTCTTCTACCCTAGGTTACAGTGCTTGTTCTTCTACCCTGGGTTATAGTGATTGTTCTTCTACCCTGGGGTACAGTACTTGTTCTACCCTGGGTTACAGTACTTGTTCTACCCTGGGTTATAGTGATTGTTCTTCTACCCTGGGTTACAGTACTTGTTCTACCCTGGGTTACAGTACTTGTTCTACCCTGGGTTATAGTGATTGTTCTTCTACCCTGGGTTATAGTGATTGTTCTTCTACCCTGGGTTATAGTGCTTGTTCTTCTACCCTGGGTTATAGTGATTGTTCTTCTACCCTGGGTTATAGTGATTGTTCTTCTACCCTGGGTTATAGTGATTGTTCTTCTACCCTGGGTTACAGTACTTGTTCTACCCTGGGTTACAGTACTTGTTCTACCCTGGGTTATAGTGATTGTTCTTCTACCCTGGGTTATAGTGATTGTTCTTCTACCCTGGGTTATAGTGATTGTTCTACCCTGGGTTATAGTGATTGTTCTTCTACCCTGGGTTACAGTACTTGTTCTTCTACCCTGGGTTATAGTGATTGTTCTTCTACCCTGGGTTACAGTACTTGTTCTTCTACCCTGGGTTACAGTACTTGTTCTTCTACCCTGGGTTATAGTGCTTGTTCTTCTACCCTGGGTTATAGTGATTGTTCTTCTACCCTGGGTTACAGTACTTGTTCTTCTACCCTGGGTTACAGTACTTGTTCTTCTACCCTGGGTTACAGTACTTGTTCTTCTATCTTGGGTTACAGTACTTGTTCTTCTACCCTGGGTTACAGTACTTGTTCTTCTACCCTGGGTTATAGTGATTGTTCTTCTACCCTGGGTTATAGTGATTGTTCTTCTACCCTGGGTTATAGTGATTGTTCTTCTACCCTGGGTTATAGTGATTGTTCTTCTACCCTGGGTTATAGTGATTGTTCTTCTACCCTGGGTTATAGTGATTGTTCTTCTACCCTGGGTTATAGTGATTGTTCTTCTACCCTGGGTTACAGTACTTGTTCTTCTACCCTGGGTTATAGTGATTGTTCTTCTACCCTGGGTTACAGTGCTTGTTCTTCTACCCTGGGTTACAGTGCTTGTTCTTCTACCCTGGGTTATAGTGCTTGTTCTACCCTGGGTTATAGTGATTGTTCTTCTACCCTGGGTTACAGTGCTTGTTCTTCTACCCTGGGTTATAGTGATTGTTCTTCTACCCTGGGTTATAGTGATTGTTCTTCTACCCTGGGTTATAGTGATTGTTCTTCTACCCTGGGTTATAGTGATTGTTCTTCTACCCTGGGTTACAGTACTTGTTCTTCTACCCTGGGTTATAGTGATTGTTCTTCTACCCTGGGTTACAGTACTTGTTCTACCCTGGGTTATAGTGATTGTTCTTCTACCCTGGGTTATAGTGATTGTTCTTCTACCCTGGGTTACAGTACTTGTTCTACCCTGGGTTATAGTGATTGTTCTTCTACCCTGGGTTATAGTGATTGTTCTTCTACCCTGGGTTACAGTACTTGTTCTTCTACCCTGGGTTATAGTGATTGTTCTTCTACCCTGGGTTACAGTACTTGTTCTTCTACCCTGGGTTATAGTGATTGTTCTTCTACCCTGGGTTATAGTGATTGTTCTTCTACCCTGGGTTACAGTACTTGTTCTTCTACCCTGGGTTACAGTACTTGTTCTTCTACCCTGGGTTACAGTACTTGTTCTTCTACCCTGGGTTACAGTACTTGTTCTTCTACCCTGGGTTACAGTACTTGTTCTTCTACCCTGGGTTATAGTGCTTGTTCTACCCTGGGTTATAGTGATTGTTCTTCTACCCTGGGTTATAGTGATTGTTCTTCTACCCTGGGTTACAGTACTTGTTCTTCTACCCTGGGTTATAGTGCTTGTTCTACCCTGGGTTACAGTACTTGTTCTACCCTGGGTTATAGTGATTGTTCTTCTACCCTGGGTTACAGTACTTGTTCTTCTAACCCTGGGTTACAGTACTTGTTCTTCTACCCTGGGTTACAGTACTTGTTCTTCTACCCTGGGTTACAGTACTTGTTCTTCTACCCTGGGTTATAGTGATTGTTCTTCTACCCTGGGTTATAGTGATTGTTCTTCTACCCTGGGTTATAGTGATTGTTCTTCTACCCTGGGTTATAGTGATTGTTCTTCTACCCTGGGTTACAGTACTTGTTCTTCTACCCTGGGTTACAGTACTTGTTCTTCTACCCTGGGTTACAGTACTTGTTCTTCTACCCTGGGTTACAGTACTTGTTCTTCTACCCTGGGTTATAGTACTTGTTCTTCTACCTGGGTTACAGTACTTGTTCTACCCTGGGTACAGTGTTTGTTATACCCTGAGTTACCAGTGTTGTGTTCTTCCACCCTGGAGTTGCCGAGCTACCTTGTATATTTATTCTCACACAATTTTGTTGAACTGAAAGCCCAGAGGAGGGTGCCACATAAGGGAAATTGAATACCTTCTGTGCACACCATCAGATTATCAAACATTACTCTTGTGCACACCAACATCAGAGACCACTTTCTGTGCACGACCATCAGACATCACATTACTCTGTGCACACCATCAGACATCAACATTACTCTGCTGCCAGTTTTAAATAAAGTATCAGCTCTCTCACTCCAAGTTATTCTGCAATAGGAAGGTAGCTTCTGGACGGCAATAAATTGAAGTTCCTTGAAAGGTGTGAAAACTCTGATCGTGTTGTTTCAAACAGCAGACACTCAGTTTTTACTACATTTCACTGCAGTCAGTGACAAACACTGCCTTGGTTGGGTATTGTTGGTCTCATATTGTTAAGGTCCCAACATTTGTAGCAGCACAGCTGATTCTGCTCTGAAATAGGATAATGTCTTCCTTGTTGTGTCATTTGAAAATTTCATTCTTGACTGTTCCTATGCTGATTGGTTTGTGGGCACACTCTTGGACTCCAACCTAGGACTTGGGGACACTTAGTGATGGTTCTCTCTTCATCAGGAATATAATTTGTCATTGTGTTAAGATACCATGTGTCCCTTAAAGAGGGTCCTGGAAGGCAATATCATCTGGTGAGCAAGGATAAGGTCAGCCATGGAGATCCTTCATTATCCAGGTATGTTGAGACCTGTTAGTGGATTAATTGAGTGATTGGTTGATTCAAGAACTGACATCATACCATTTCATGCAAACCAATAGATAAGTGTTTCCACAACAAATATTGCTGAGGCAGTCAGTGCGGCTTTCCGCTGGATGGAGAATACGACTCAAACACACATCGCGATTGTAACTGACTCAGAAAGCATGCTGCGGAAGGTGAGGACAAGCAAGCTTCGATGCAGAGTGGCTTGCTTCGCTGTGGAGGTCACGGGTGGCAAGCATCGCATGGATCTTTTCTCCTGGGGCATGCCAGTGTGCTGGGGAATGAACAGGCTGGACAGATTGGCTGGCTCAGGCAAAACTTGGTGGAAGTATTGATGCATGACAAGGCAGATGGTTGGGCCTGTGATAGCACTGTGTACACCTCGGAGGAGCAAATAAATCATCATGGTCTGGCAAGAATGAAACAGCAAGGGGTGACGAGGGGATCTGGCCTCTGCTTGACGCTCAGAGGAAAGGTGAGACGGACATATAATCAGATTGCTGCTGGTACTATTAGTGTTGGAACTCTTCGCTGGCTGCTGAGGATGGGGACGAGAGTGCTTATGGGAATGCCCCAAATGCTGTGATGTCGGTTCCTAAATCAATCAATCAATCAATCAATCAATCATATTGCAAGGTGCAGCTGTTGATAGTTCCACTGTCACACTGGTTGCAAACATGCTGACTTCATCAAGACATGCAGCAATGAGACAAGCAGCACAAGACAGCTGCCACAGATGAGACATGACTGGGAAGATTCAAAACAGCCTAACAATTTGGTATTGATAATCATGTTGGATAATGATAAATGAACTGGTGATGGTAACCAGAAAAACTGATGCTAGTATATAAATGAAACATAATATCAGCATAGAAGTCAGCCTCTATGTGGCCGAATGGATGAATACTTCCCCCTAAACCTTTGGTAGTGGGATAATTTCCTTTACCGATCAGTTAACTCAAACGTTGACTTCTCATTCAGAAAGTAATGGCAAACTAGTGAACATAAAATTGTCTAGTAAATCAGCCTTGGGTTGAGGTTGATCGCAACATTCTGCAAAGGACATGCAACATTAATATCAGCATGGAACATAAGAAAGGACTCTGTAGGCATGTTTGTAATGGAACTCCACACAAAAATTAAAACAGCTGAGACCACACTTTTATCAATACACACTAAAATAGACAACACATTTAAGCATTTGTATAGAGTGCAATGAGGAAAGATCTCTGAATAGTATAAACGGCCAACAAAAAGTAAAAACCCACCTTGCTAAAAATTTTTGATGTTGCTGCATTGTACAACTGTAGCTTCTTCTCCCGCTCCTTTCTTTTTGCTTCTAACTGTTCTGCAGTTGATTTTACTTTCAATCGTCCATGCTGCAATTGAGTTAAGAAAACTCTAATACAAAACAACGTATTCCCTTAGTGAATTGAAGCACAGATGCCATAAATAAATAAAAAAAGAGTTAATCATTCTTCAGGAATCCCTGTGCAGTCGACAGGTCAAAAAACATAAAATTCGGCCATCACAAACATTTGCTGATTAGCAATCATAGAGTTAACAAACAGATCACATTTTGTATACTGCATTCAATGATCAATAATTGATTGCTCAAATATATCGAAGCATTATCTATTAATCGATTCCAGCCATTCTATGTAAATAGAAGGACTTCCTGTTAAGTGTTAGACCTCCATAGATATAACGTATTACACATTCGACTGTGTACATCATATTTCAGTAGTTAGACTATAATGGTCCAAGAAGAAAAATATTGACATTCTGCAAGACCTGACCATCAAAGAAAAGACATTAACATCATCATGTCTCTGAAGTTGACATAATATGGCCATATTAAACACACAATGATTTGGAAAGAGTAGTGAAGGAAGACATGATTACTGGAAGAAGAGGCGGGCGTCAACCAGAACACTGAAGACCCCTTGGGCATGAAAATGCATGACGCAAGGTAACTCGCAAAGGACTGAGAAACTTCTTGGCAGGTCTCATTCTGCAAAGGATTTACTACACGATGAACGTTCAAATAAATAGAACAATTCTTCAACTGGTGATTCAGTACAATGGTCTTGGAACAGACATAACATCTGAGGGAAGATACCTCATAGAGAATAAATAAGAATTGCCATGCAAAAGTAGTTTTTTGAAAAATGGAAAGTCTCTGATACATAAAAACTTTCACTGGCAGTGAGAAAAATCTTCCGTCTGTTTGTCCGTCCTTTTTCCTTCACTGCTCTATGCCATTAGACATCGCTGGCTTGTTTGATGATTGGTTTACAAACTTGGGCTCGCTCTGTCACTTGGTATGCTGAGATGTTGTGGGTTTTTAAGGTGTTGATAACTCTGTCAATACATCTTTTTTGTGGTCATCCCCTGGCTCATGATGTTTCCATTTTCATGTTGTATGCTCTTGATGCTGGCGACACTGAGGTGGCCAAACCAGTTAAGTCTTTGTCTAACAATGAATGTAACAACTGGAGTGAGAAAAATAATGTTACATATTTTACAAAGCTGAGTCACTACTTATTTTACAAGGCTGAGTCACTACTTATTTTACAAGGTTGAGTCACTATCAAGAAATTGAAAGGGAAAAAAATTAATATTTAGGTATGTGCGAAACGAGATGGACAGGAGCAGGCATCAAGATAGAGAAGATTTCAAGATTATTATTCTGGAGGTGAAGTTCGTCATAGGGAGTGGCAATATTCTGGACAGGAAAACATCAAAATCTATTCAAGGATATTGGGCCGTGTCGGACAGAGTTCTACTAGTTAAATTAAGTGGCAGACCTTTTAGCATAAAATATTATTCAAGTATATGCCCCAACAGGAGAATCCAAGTGAAGATAGTGTAGAAGAATTTTTATAATGACATAGAGTCTAGCCTTAAAGAAATGTAAAAATTCAGAAATAACCATCATAATAGGGGACTTCAATGCAAAAGTAGGAAATCAAGGAGATAGATACACAGTAGGAAACTATGGTTTAGGACGAGAGAAATGAAAGAGGATACAGACTCGTTAGAGTGGGCAAAGAACAGGAAATGATTGTAGGTAAACACCTGGTTCACAACAACACCCTAGAAGATTATGGACATGGAGGAGTCCTGATAGCAGGATTAGAAACCAGATTGACTACATTCTGCATTAGCAGAAGATTTAGAAACGCATTAACAATAGCAAAAACAGTTCCCAGTGCTGATTGTTATAGTGACCACAGATTACTCACAGGAACATTGAGGATAAAGTTGAAGAAAGTCAAGTATATAACAGGAAACACTAAATATGATTTGTGTACATTGAGTAATGACAAGGAAATACAAAACAAATTCAACATAGAAGTACAGAACAGATTTGAAATTTTGTCTGATCTAGAGATCCTATTCCAGGATGTGGATGATCAATGGGAAACGTTGAAGAATTCAATCAATGTGGCTGCAGAAACAACTATTCCAAAATTAAAGAAGGTGGGTCGTAAGAAATGGATGACTGAAGAAATTTTACACCTCATGGAAACAAGAAGACTCAACAAAAATAATTCTGTCAAATATGAAGAAATTCACAGACAAGTCAGAACATTATGTAAGGAGGCTAAAGAAGCATGGCTTGAGGAAGAGTGTTTAGAAATTGAAAGCCAACACAACAGTCAAAATACCAAATTAGTGCACAAAAGAATTCAGGAACTTACTAATAAAAGAACAAGTACATCAACAGGGTGTCTAAAAACTGAAGATGGCAAAATCATAATAGAAAAAGACCAGATTCTACAGGTATGGACAGATTATGTGAAACACCTTTATGATGATAACAGAGACGAACAGTATGATATTAGATTTAATAATGAAGGACCGCCAATTTTGGAGATGGAGGTTCGAAATGTTCTTAAGCATATGAAAGCTGGCAAGGCCCCCGGTGCAGATAACATCACAACAGAAATGATTAAAGCTTTAGAAGAATTTGGACTAGATCAAGTCACCAGACTGCTGAACACATTATATGATACTGGAGATATACCTCCTGAATTATGTAACTCTATATTTATTGCAATCCCAAAGAAATCAGGAACCTTGGAATGTGATCAACATAGAACAATTAGTATAATGAGTCACATCACAAAGATTTTGCTAAGAATTATCATGCAAAGAATGAGGAAGAAGATACAACCTGAAATAGGGGAAGAACAATGCGGGTTTGTAGAAGGAAAGGGTACAGTAAATGCTGTGTATATGCTGCGAACAGTTATTGAACGTGCTATAGAAGTAAACAAGGACTATACATCTTTGCTTTATTGACTATACAAAGGCTTTTGATAGCGTTAGACATGTCAGCATGGTGGATATGCTTGCAGATCTACAAATTGATGGGAAAGACATTAGACTTATAAAAAACATATATTGGAAACAACAAGCTGCAATAAGGATTGATAATGAAGTGGGACAGTATCAGCCAATTAAGAGAGGTGTTAGGCAGGGATGTGTGATGTCTCCAGATCTTTTTTCCCTGTACAGTGAAAATATTTTCAGAAATGTAGAGGATATAATGGAATCAGCATTGGAGGCCGAAACATCAATAACATTAGATATGCAGATGATACAGTATTAATTGCAGACAATGCGCAGGACCTGCAACAATTAGTAGATGCGGTTGTTGTACACAGTGAGCAACTGGGGTTAGAATTAAATTGTAAAAAGACTCAGGTTATGGTCGTCAGTAGGAAGGAAGACGTGCCACAATGTAATATACGAGTAAATGGAAATATTCTTCAACAAGTGAATCGGTACAATTATCTTGGAACAGTTATAACATCTGATGGGAGATGCCTTGAGAGATTAGAACAAGAATCGCCATGGCGAAAGTAGCCTTTAGCAAGATGAAAAACATTCTGACCAATAAAAAGATGTCAATTGAAACGAGAAAAAGAGTGTTGAGGGGATACATAGAGCCTGTTCTTTTGTATGGATGTGAAACTTGGACAATAAGCAGTCAAGCTGAAACGCATCTGATGGCTGCAGAAATGTGGTTTCTGAGGAAAATGTAAAGAATACCATGGACAGACAGAAAAACCAATGACCAAGTACTACAGGAGACAAATGAACATCGTAAACTGATTAGAGAAATTAGACGTAGACAGTCAAAATATTTTTGGACATGTTATGAGAAGAAATGGATTGGAGAACTTAGTGACAACTGGCAAGATCGAGGGGAACAGACCAAGAGGAAGACCGAGAGGAAAATACCTGGATGGCTTGGCCACATGGCATGGACGAGACAGGAACACTGAGCTGATCCACGACACTGGTGATCGAGTGAAATGGCGAGTCATGACCGCCCACGCTTTCCGGCATGGCACATGATTGATTGATTGAGTCATGAACACACTACAGTATTATGTATCCATAAGGGTGCATGTTCCCACATATGAATCATGGGTTAATTAACTATTTTGCCATTTGTAGTTATTTGATTTGTGCATGATCTGTTGTTTATTTCATGTATAATGGAAAGTACCAAGGCAGCAGAGAGTGATAGCAAAATTATTTATAGATGGCTAAGACAGATATAATAAAAACCCACACAATTCTTTTTAAAATAAAAGTAAAATGTAAATCAAGAGATAATGATCTCATTGGGGCAGTTAAAACTACCTGGGAGATGAATGAAAACAGGGGAAAATAGCAGTAACAAATATAAATAGATTGAATATTAAGGCACATACCACCACTTGCAAATGTCGATATGGTTAGTGAAAGGGAAGGGATGATGTAGAATTCACAATATCCAAGGCGCCATCAATTTATCCTCTTTCGTATAACATAACATGATTGGCAACACCGGAAGTAAGGAAAGGAATAACTGATGGATACTGATGAAGAAAGCCATACTCACACTTATTCTACACCACCGGTGATATGGGTAGTTACTAGTAACAAACTCATATACTGTCCATGCGTTGGAAAGGCACAGGCCAGTTATATTAATTCAGTTGGTACAATCTCAAAAATGAACTTGATCAATTACCGAGTAAATCAATTGAATACCAGGTTGTTTTTTTTAATTAGCCGCCCGATCTCATTATCAATGGCAGCAGAAACAATCCGCCTATTGGTATGTAAAAGGTGAAAACAAAGAATTAACCTAAGAAATTAGAACGT